>RJWM01008972.1:0-70133 GCA_004363535.1 Dasyprocta punctata
TAAAACCTCACACATCACATGACAGAAGTGTGTTGATTCAGTTTTAAAAACTGCTTTAATATAAACTAAATCTAAAAAGCTCTTTAAATTAAAAAAAGAAAGAACATACCTGAAGATAGTTCTGTAGACCTACTATATTTTATTATTTTTTCCAGCTGCTCATGATTCTTTCTGCTGAATACTTGAACAGGCTCTTCAGTCTGGGCTGAATGTCTGTTCCTACTTTTGCAAGGTTCACATGTGCTAGACATACTGGCACTTTCATACCCTTGAGTAAAAAAAGTGACAACTGTTATCAGTTGTTACTAACTCAAAGTGAAAGGGAAATTGATTTCTACAGTGAAATAGTACAAACAACTCATTTTATTTTTTTAAGGCACTGGGGATTGAACTCATGGCCTCATGCCTGCCAGACAGGCACTTAAGCCACTGAGCCAAACTCCCAGCCCTAGTTTTTTGAGGCAGGGTTGCACTATGTAGCTCAGGCCGGCCTTGCGCTCCCGTTGTCGCCCAAGCCGGCCTCAAACTCACAATGCTCCACCTACCTCAGCCTCCCGAGTGCTGGGATTAAAGGCGTGCGCCACCACGCCCGGCACAACTCACTTTAGAATGCTATGACAGCCTGGTATAAATAGAAAACAAAACAGTGAATTATTTGTCTTGGAGACATGTTTGCAGTAACTTTGGAAGCAAAGGATAAAAGGGATCACTTTACTACCTTGATAAATATCTTTGTGAATATATCTCAATTCTAACTACAAAATAAGACAAATCTTATGACCCAAATTCTCTACCAGGCACCAATTTAACAATTTTTCGATATTAACAAACAAGAGAAAAGCACATCTAATCTATAAATACCCATAATGAAGAGTAATGGGCATTAGTCAAATATAATTGCCTTTACTATACATTCTGTGTGACATAACTTGGTTCAAAAGGTCCCATTCACCCATAAATATATTCTAACAAATTGTCCCTCTAAATTTTTTTTCACCCGTGACACTTATTTTCCTATAGAGGAATTCAACTCTTTTTGTTCTACATGCATAGCAGGTATTATGGCTTATAGCTAAATGTCCCTCCAAAGCATCATGCCATCATAGATGAGGTTTTTCAGAGGTGACCAGATCTAGAGTTTGTGATGCTGTGATTAAGGGTGTGTGATTACTAAATTAGATCACTGACTGTGTGGCACAGTTTGGGATGTGGATAATGGGAAGGCCCACTCTGCTACCTGCCCTACATACCCTAAGGGCATGTGGCCTGAGTAAAATACAAGCAATAGAATGAGAGCTGCTGCTGCTTGTTACTTCACTGCCTTGCTCCTCTGTGGCCTTCTACCCATCGTGAACTGTTTCTACTCTGTAAGGTCCTTCTGCCCTACCACCTTGGCTTGGAGCCAGATATGGACTGAAGCTTTTACAAGCCGTGAGCCAAATAAACCTTTCCTCCTTTAACTTTGGGTGTCAACTACTTTGTTTCAGTAATGACAAAAGTAACTAAGATAGTACCTATCATCTTCCCATAGGGTTAAAACGTACACTGGTTAATACACTAAATCCTCATATTTACTGGGTTTTATTTTTGGACATTCTACATTCTAACTGTTCAATTTATGTATTCCAAAAACAAAACACAGAACAAAAATACTCACATACTTATCCATTCCAGAGCCAGCTTCATTTAGCTAATGAGGTCATATAGTATACCTTATCATCTGTTAAGTCAAGTCCTACCTAGCTTCTCTGTTTCTTGAGTATTCTTATCTTTCTTTATAGGCTATCAATTTTTTTTTTCAATTTCAAAAACAATCAAAATGCCACTGGGCCAGGGACATAGCTCAGTGACCCAGTACCTGCTTGGTAAGTGCAAGGTCCTGAGCTCAATTTCCAGTACAAAAAAAAAAAGTCATCAAATTACAGATATTTGGAGAGGACTGGTACTTAATAATTTTATCCATTTCCATTTTAGAACATGGCTAAGTTCTCACATTTGTTCAATCACTTTTCATGTACAAAAAATACTTTGTAGCTTTTTATAAACCAAGTATTTTCCATGTTAATACAGAGAAATCTTTGTACACTTAACCAGCCACTTTAACAATTCACTTTATTTTCCAGTGTTTCTTGGACTCACTTAATATATAAAAATACCAACCCCAATTAATTAATTTCTGATCACAATACTTTCTTTTCTTCTTTTTTTTTAATACAAGAGCAAAAATCCACTTTTATTTTCCATTAGTTAAATCCTTGAGGGGTACAGCATCACACAGATTCGGTGTCCAATGGCATTAGCAGGAAGGTTGCTTTGGAACTTGGTACAACCATACTGCTGTTTCCATAGGCCCAAGTTACCTTTCCCCAGGTCACTCTGATTTTGTTTGGTTTGCCACAAGTCACTGTGTTGTTTTTCGCTTTGTACACAAATGCACATCTCTTGCCCAAGTAGAATTCAGTTTCATTGTGGGCATAAACACCTTCAACTTTTAGAAGAGCTGTGTGTTCCCTTTGGTTCCGGAGACCCTGCTGATAGCCAGCAAAAATGGTCTCACACCACAGTCTTCCAGACATATTTGCCTTTTAGAAGTCCTGTTCCCAGCAGCTTCTCCAGGCTCCAAGATGGCCCATAATACTTTCTAAACAATGCTAAAAAATAGTGGTAGAGAGGGTAACACTTATTTAGTTCCCAATTTTGACAGCAATGTCTTTGGACTACTTCCATTTCAGAGACGCCTGACTGGCTTTAGCTAAGCCTTTACTGTATTTAAATGACTGCTTTTTTCTTTTTGAGATAGGGTGTTGCTATGTAATCTAAACTTGCCTTGGAACTTGTATCTTTCTGCCTCAGCCTCCCAAGTGCTACGATTACAGGCATGGGCCACTATACACAGCTTAAGTAATTGCTTTCTTATATCTGTTTTACTTAGAATTTTTATTAGGGATTACCAAATTTTAACCAATCTATTATTACAACTTTCATCACTTTAATTTGATATAATAAATTACGTTCACGGATTTCCTAGTAAGAAGACAAGATTACATTTCTGAAACTATATACTATATTAGTGAGATTGGTCTACTGTTTTCTTTACTAAAATATTACCTCTACTCTTTAACTTTCCTACATAAAGATAACTATTTGGAATAAGTTGTTTTCTATGACTTCTCAGATCAAATGTAACAAAACTTTTTTTTCTGACAGGTAAAGAAAAGGTCTCTTGGCTAAGTATAGAATTTTTGAGTTGTAATTCTTTTGACTGCATCTAAGTTATTTTACTTCCTTCTACTTCTTTGTATTTGTACAGAAAATATTACCTAATGTCGGTTTGGTATTTTTTTTTTTTTTGTATGCGACTTGTTCTTTTATGCATTTAATTACTGCTTCTCCACCTGTTCTTTTTCCCCTTCTTTCCTTGTATATCAGATGTCTTAAACCTCTAATCCTTTTCTCTTGATTTTACCTTAGGACTTTTTGTTTGATGTAATAATGCTCCCCATGATTTTCTAGTCAAATTTGGGATTTAGTAGTACCCATCCTTTCTTCAAACAATGTAAACGTTTTTGTTAGTTTTAAAGAATTTACGTTATGATTCTATCTACTTTCAATAATTCTTTCACTAGGTTTTGCCTGTTTTAGTTGTCTGCATCTGTTTCCTCTCTGGTTGTTAGTAGTTTTCTTTTATATGCACTTCTACATTTACTGACTTAGTCATGACTCTTAGCTACCCTTAAGGCTATACCCAAATGTTGTATATTTAATGGTGGCATACTCCAAGTCCAGAGTAGGCTCTTCCCTATGGCAAAGTAACATTCCGGCAAGCAAGTTGTCAGTGTTCCGTCAAGACAGTAAGCTTCTTCATGCCTTAGTATTCTCGGTTGGAAAAGTTAATGCTCTCCCCACCTGCCAGGCTGGAGAGGATTGCCATGTACCCATTCAGTAAGTACATCTCATCCCATTATGAGCTTGAAGCAGCAAAAGATTGCTACCATTGCTACTCCTGGAGCTGAGAAGATGGGCAGAGTTGGGGGGTACACTGGTCCCTAACACAGCTTTCTCCCTAGAGCTCTGATCTTGTTACAGATTTTATGAAAGAGCCAGCAAAGCCTAAAGTTTTATTCCTTATGTCCCCTAATCGTAACAGCTGCTCTGATATCAAATAAATTCCTAAGACACTGTGTGGTCTCCATGATATCTCTTCTAGATTCAACACTCCCTTTTTATTTCTAAGGCCATCATTCAAGGACATAAAAGGATTTCATTATCTCAAATTTACTTTCCTGGTTTCTTCACTGGTCTCTTGGGGTGAAGTCTAGTCATTCTCTTCCACTCTGCAAAACTTACTGGAAAAAGAACCTTGATTATGACAGTCACATAAAAGAGGTCCCAAAATAAAGGTTACAACTGCTGAAATTACGAGGTTAAACGATGTAACTAGAAGTAACGTTGGTAGTATCATTTAATTAACAGTATGCAATGCACTGAAGAAAAACATTTAAGTATGTCATTCTAACATGAACATACATATAAATGAAATTTAGTTTCTGATGATTACTGAATCACATATAAAGTACTAAATGATTTCAACCTAAGTTAAAATACAGATCATGTGGCATATGCAAAATTTTATTTAGAGAGCCCCAGTAAGCACTATAAAAAGGTGTACGACAAAAATTGTGAAAAGCATGCTACAATTAAGGTGCTATGAGAAGGGGAGAGACTATGGTTTTGTATACAAGTTTCAAGCTTAACACATCAAGGATTAGTTCTCCAAAGTTAAGGCATTAATATGACTAACCTGTTTTTCTCTGGAGCATTTTAATAATTAGCATCCAGAGAATTTGCAAAATTAGTGAAAGTTAATATTTCAAGTTAACACAGATTAGGCCAGCTAGTATAACAGCAACAGAGTAATACATGATGTTCACTATTTTTTTTTTTTGTACCATGGATTGAACTCACAATCTCAGCGCTTACGCCACTGAGCTAAATCCCCAGCTCGATGTTCACTACTTTAAAGGTGTCTTTTCTATCCTACTTCATCACTTTTCCTCATCCCTCTTCTGCTGTTCTCAGCATGAGTAGCTAATATATAAGGAAATAACTAATACTTATACTTGTGCCACCAATGAAGGGAAATGGCTCAGCCACAGCATCCTGGAGACTGCACACATGTTCAAAGAGGCCAGAGGTTAAGGACTGAACCATTGCTGAATCCCAGTCTTGGTAGAAAACCTTATGACCTGCCTGAGTATATGGCTGTTTTGCAGTCATTTTCCATTGTTTCCCTTTCCCTGGGAGGCTACTAGGAGATAATCTCTCATCTTCTCTAGGTTCTGAGGAAACATGATATCTTTTGTCTCACTTCTGGGCATGCATCTGCAGAAAATAAAGTGGCTAGCTGCAGTTTAGCTCTGACTCCTCAGTAGCAGGACATACCACCACTCATTTTGCAATTGTCACCTACCCCTTTATTTCAGGGTTGCTCTCTGCAAGTGAGGTAAGGGAAACAGACCTGGCTCCTTCAGCTACTCTGCCTTTCTTTGCCTATGTGAGTAATAAACTGGATTTTAAAAGCATTGTTTTCTACCTTGCTTTTTTTATTTTTTAACCAGCCAAAATCTGTCAGGCTTCTCCTTGCCTACTGTTTTCTAACCATATCATGTCAGACTTTACTAGTGAGTACCAGGTAAGGGAAGAACAAATGAAACATTCAAGAATAGTTAGAAATATGAAGCCGGGTATGGTGGTACATGCTTGCAATCCCAGCACTCAGGAGGTTGAGGTAGGAGGATTGCTGCAAGTTTGAGGCCAGCCTGGGCTACACAGTGAGCTCGGGGACAGACTGAACTATACAGGAAGACCCTGTCTCAAAACACATCCCCCTCCAAAATTGCTAAGTTAGAAACTCAGTACATTAACAAATCTGTCCAATTTTCCAACAATATAATGAAGATACAAACTATGCTAGTCTGATAAATTTGGAATATTATAACTAGCTATCCTACAGTTTACACTAAGACAGCAATTTAAGTACCACTGCTGGTCTATGTGTCATATCCTTTTCCTTTTCCCAATTCTTCATATTCCAGTTCTTTACAATTTTACACTTTTCTTATTGTTACTACAACTTGGAATGCTTTCCAATATTATTTCACCTCATCTCCATTTACTACTTCCTTTATGACACAATAAACATCCTTTTTTCTAACAAATCTTAGCTATTCCTATCGCACAAAGAAAATAAAAATAATATAAATCAGTTGTCTAGTTCAGCACTTCTGAGGCTTTCATGTGTGTGTCTTCATATAAAACATTGAATCTTGGTAAAACAACATTTAAAAAACTGTACACTGATTCAGTTTGTGGCAGGCACAACAGTGTACATTTCTAACAAGGTCCAGATGAAGTCAATGCTGTGTGCCCATGGTTCACATTCTGAATCAGAAGGGCTTAGCTGACTAACTTGATTCTGCCTCATATTAGCTTGACTCTGCCACATGTCATTTGATTCTGCTAGCAAGTCTTATTTTTGTGTATGTGTGCCATATAGTGGGCTCTCACTAATAGGTGGTTTTGAGTGTCTGTTTAACAAACGTAAAAGTATATTTTGGCACGTTCTTAAATATAAAGGAAAAAAACTAAAAAGTCACAATGTTAACTTTTGCCATAAAGTAAAAAAGCTGAATTATATGAGGAATAGCTGAATGTTTAAGTTTTTAAAAATTATTACAGTAGAAGAAACGATTCTAACATTCACCTTTTATGGTCATTCTGACTTTGGGGAAAAGCCAGATGTTGCACAGTGCCAGATTCAGTATACAAAGAGGACGAGGACACACTGTCATGCTTTTATAAGCCTGCCTTCCCACTGGCTCTGGGCAGCAGCATCCCCTGTATTTTTAAGATTGCACCTCACCTTGTTAACATACTCATGAAAAAGGACATCCAGAGCTGCTTCAGAAAGTGGCAAGGATGATGAGTATGTCTGAAGTAAGGGAAAGTATTTTGAGAGAAATTAATGGTAATGCAGCTTTTACTGTAATAAATTTTTAAATTTAAACTTTCACCGTATCTTTCAACCGCACCTTATATATATGAAATAGTAAGTTCCCAGAATAAAGATGTTTCAAAAAAAGATACAAACATCAGTATTTCAAGGTTTTGGTAGACATAACCATTAACTGGCTAAAACTTGGCTACTTAAAAGTGTGGTCTGCACACCAAAATCAGCAAAATACAAGTCTGTTAGAAATGCAGACTCTTGGGTCCCTCCCAGACCAACTAAATTAGAACGTGCACTTAAGACAGCATACCCAAGTAGTCTTGTATGAAATGCTGAAGTTTAAAAAACACTGCCCCATACAATCAAATATTGTAGTTTTGTAATGGCAAACCTACGACATGTGTGCTGCAGCCAGCTACTTGTTATCACTGAAAGCACTAAAAGGTTTACAATTACTGCTTTAGTTGAGTAAGAGAATGCTGGAAGAAAAATATCAGCTTTTTTCATTTATCCATATGTCAAAAAACATTTTTGGGGGGGCAAGACACCAGGGAATAAAAAATTGTATGAGTATACAAAGGAATCTCTCAAAATGGTCATTACTGACTTAAATATTCTTTGGTAGTACTAATAGTAATCTTGGGAAAAGCATAATAGTTACAAAGATAGTTTCAGAACACTGGTTACTAGATAAGTCAGTTCCTCTCAAACTTTTATAACTGGAAAATTATTTCAAGGAAGGTGATGATGGTGTTAATAAAAAATGTTATTCTTGTTCAAATTTGCCGTTTAATTATCAGGTTCTTCACATGTGGCAAGGGGTAGGAGCCAAGGCCTTCAAGAACACATAAAAAAAAAAAAAGTAAGATCTGTAGTTTTCATTGGATTTTTAGAAAAGGTTCCATCACTCAAAAAGAGTTAAGATAAACGCTAACAAATTTTACACGTGTCTGTAATTGGGGCAAGGGGTGAACTCAGGATTGAACCCAGGATTCATACAGCTAGGCAAGCACTCTAGTGCTGAGGTCCATCTCAAGCTCTCCCAACCGCACCGCTCCCCCAACTTTGGTACTGGGAATTGATCACACAACCTTACACTTGCCAGGCAGGAAACATGCCGCTGAGTCATATCCCCAGCCTTGAGTCCCTTTTGTAAAATTTAATTTGGAGACAGGATCTCACTAAGCCTAAGATCTTCAGGCTGGTGTCAACCTTTCAAGTAGCTGGGACTATAGGTTTGCACCACCATACCCAGTTTACAAATTTATTTTCCTACTAGTGGTGTCCTAGAGCCTTTACTCTGTTTTGTGAACCTCCACAAAAGGGAGTTGGCAGTGCACAGTGGTTTTTCAAACATTCTTGATTATAAATTTAGAATTCTTTGTTCTTAAGCACCAAACACTATTTCCTTAAACTAAGAACAACCTCAAGGCCACAGCCAAAAAGTAGACCTTGCAAACCTAATTAAGTATCCTTTGGCTATAATATTCCAGACTTTATTACAAGAACTATTTTAACTGAGTTAAAATAGTTTTGAGTGAATCCTTTAAAAAATTCATAGAAAATCTATACTCAATAAAATATCGGTTCAGCTCCAGAAGGACTAAAAGCAGCCTGTTTTAAAGGTGGTTTCATTTTAAGGGTGATATTCAAAAACTGCAAGGCATTGAGGAGCCCACGTTTCTTTAAATGAATCAATTAAGAATCTAAGGAGAAGTCATGACTAAAGAGTTGGATGCAGGACCAGATATAACATTAAAAGAGAGAAAACTGTTAAACATAGGCATCATGGCAATTTTTCAGTAACCTACAAAACTGAGAAAATATCTTTTGAGTTCACAGTAAATACATAACATAAACCACCCTCCCCAAAGACAGAAAAACATAAGAACCTTCAAGAAGCAAAAGGTCAAGTTTTAAAATATTTATATTATATGCTACTTGAAATATTTTTTTTTTAAAAGTATAGAAAGGTAATTCAAAATGTCTATTGAAGTATGCCGAGCACAGTGCCTGCCCATCTAGCAATACTGACATTAAATGTCAACATGTCAGAAGAAGATTACCAGAATTTATGTTAAACATTCAACAAATTTTAATACTTACCACCAGTCTTAACTCTGCTTTTCTGCTGAGTAGAATTTCTCTTCTTATTCTTTGATTTGGGAGTTTTGTCTTTAGATGCCAGGTTGGCTTGTGCAGATGCTTTTCTTGTCTTGAATGTTTTAGTTACTGTTGTCGGATCCACCGGATCAGGGATACTGCTAAAGCTTTCTAATGATTCTTCATCAAACTCGCGTCTTCTCCTACTTGGATCTAATGGATTTTTGCGATTACTATTGGTGGTTTTCTCTACTGACACTGCAAATCCAGTCTTGATAAATGGTTTTTCTATTTCTCCTTCTTGTTCATATAACCATGGTGCTTTACTGTTTTCTACTTCTTCTTCAGGCTGTTTCTGATTCCTTACCAATGAAAACAAGTTTTTAAAAATTACATTATAAATTTACTTGCTGAAAATTCCTGATACGCTTATTTAGGTAAATAAAATCATCAACCTATAGAAATATTTTCACAAGAATATGCATTAGATGTGCAAATAAGTACATATTGCAAATTAAACTAATTTTGGACCCTTAATAAACATTTCTACTGGCAAAAATTCTAAATCAAAGCTTTATGATGAGAAGAATGGGAAAGAAAAAACAAGGGAGGATGGGACACAAAAAGAAAAAGGAGTTGGGTAAAGGGTTGCAGAGAGTTGTAGCAAAAGGTCTGGAACAGACATGCAGTTTTTACCTAAAGGAGTTCAAAGAAAACTAGAGTTTGACTAGAATTTGTGAAAACAATTAGCCACTCAGCTAGTAATTTATTTTTATTCCATTGTTTTTTGCAGTACTGATACTAAACCCAGGGCCTTTGCTCTGAGATACATCCTCAGCCCTTTTTTGAAAGAGGGTCTCACTGAGTCACTAAGTTGGTTAAATTGGCCTCCAACTTGAAATCCTTCTGTCTCATTTTCTCAGTGCTGGGATTACAGGGGTGCATCACCATACCTGTCCCCAACTAGTAATTAATTTCTCTATTCGTTATAGTTTGGTTTAGTTCCATTGGTTTAATCTCATTTCCTAAAGTTTATCTGCTGAAAACTAGTATCCATTAATATGTAATAGGTATTCACTTGTCATCTAAGTTTAGGGAAAAAAACACTGGCAAAACAAAGTTAAATGGATCTATAGGACTTCTCATCATTTTTAATATACAAATATGCCTTATAAACATCTTAAGAGTGCTAGTGAGCAAGGGGTCAATAACTTTTTATCACAGAACCTAGCATGGACAAAAACAGGTATTGTAAATAACGGTTTGGGAGACACTCACCTACAGGGTTAAACTCAAGACAAGAGTTAGAAATCTATAGCTTAGAGGGCAAGTATTGCCTGTTTTAACATGACCTTTGAATGTGAAATGGATTTTATATTCTTAAATGGTTGAAGAAACAATACAAGAAGAAAACTAACTGACACATGCAATTATATGAAATTCAAATTTCAGTGCCCTCAAATAAAAATGGGGGCTGGGGATTTAGCTCAGTGGCTTAAGCACTTGCCTAGTAAGTGTGAGGTCATGAGTTCAATCCCCAGTACCAAAAAAAATAAAATAAATAAAATGCTATTTGAACATAGTCGTATTTGTATTCTAACAGATTATCAACGGTTGCTTTTGTGTGAAATGGTGCAGATAAATGGCTAGGACAGACAGTATACGTGACCTGCCAAGCCTTAAATGTTTACTACGACTGTGAAAGAAGTTTTCTGACCTTTACTAAGGTTTTATATGACTTGTTATCTCCAATCACTTAATTCAGAGAACCTATGGTATTTGAGATTCTGAGAAGATGAGGTATATCTAATAAGAGGAAGGTCAAATACCTAAAACAAAATAGAGATCCATCCTAAAAATGATATAAATACTTAATATGAAACAAGAACAATTCTTTACTATCAAGTATATGACATTGATAATAATGAAGTAGTGAACTTCCAGTAGGAAGTCTTATTCACAGAAGCTGTAAATAAATGTTTACTGCTTGTGGCAAGCCATTCGCCTATCTTCTCAAAGGAAACTGCACCAAGAACTGTGTAAAGCACTGATTAACACTTTTACAGGGCAATACGAGATTTAATAGGGAAAAATAGGACAACTACTAAAATGAGTCAACAAAGTCAATGTTAGTTATAAGTTTCCTAAAGGCAACCACAAAGTAGGAATTCTTAGATTTATTTGTTAATCAAGTAAAACAAAATTCCCAGAAGTTCATAATATAACAAATAATAGTGTCAAATGCTTAATTTAACAGACTGAGATATGTCTAATCACATAGCTAAAAGGAAATGTAATGTGAATTGATATAAAGGCTTTCAATAGAAAAGCATAAATACTTTCTGACAGAATTATTAGGCTCAATGAACTCATAAGTTTTCATCCTTCTAAGAAGTATTTTTCTGAAATAACAATAATAATGTCATAAAATTTTTACCAGATGGTTATCCAAATAACTTTGTAAATTAACAAAATTATTAAAAATATCATTTATATAACCATAAAAATGCCTAGAGAACAACCGACTTGAACCAATCTAGTCCTTTAGGCTGTTTGTGTCAGAAATGGTACTTGAGAAATTATCATATTAGAAAAGAGAGAACAAAATTCTACCTATGATTGAGACTATGTACCATCAAAACTTCCTAGAAAAGCCAGGCACAGTGGCATACAGTTGTTACCCCAGGGTACCCAGGAGGCTGAGACCGGACAGGAGGATTGCATGTTCACGGCTAGCCCAGGCAACTTAGTAAGACCCTATCTCAAAATCAAAACAAATAATGGCTGGGGATTTAGCTCAGTGGCATAAGTACCTGCCTGGCAAGCATGAGGTTGTGAGTCCAATCCCCGGTACAAAAAGAAAAAAAATCAAAACAAATAAAAAGGGTTAGAGATGTAGCTCAGCAGTACAGAAGTAAGCCTGAAACCCTGAGTTCAATCCGTGGTACTGACAAAAACCAGAAGACATCCCAAATATATTTAATAGTATTCAATGCCATATTTGAATGATCTCTAGAAAGTTATTCTAATTAGAGGTATGAGTCAAATAAAAAGATCACCATTTAACAACTATCCTTTATCAGTTAATATTAGTTTCTAGCTTTAAGTCAGTAAACACTTTTGACCTTAAAGACAGATCAAATCAAGGACAAAGATACTCTATTGGCCTGGTCATATCCAATAAGATATAAGTTTCATATTTCCAATGTTGTCAAGCCGAAGAACCACAAACATCCTCCTTAATTCCATTTTCAAATTACATATAATTACATGTAATTACAAAAGTGTTTTCACAAAAGTGTAAGTTTAAGCAAATAACATTATGTTGACAATCAAGTACCTTTGCTTTTCTGCTCCAATAGAGGAACTGCTTTCAAAGGGTTTTGGAAAAGCCATATATTCTGTTTTCCCTGAAGGATTCTGGGCTAATGGCTGCTGCTGTTCAGTGGGTGTAGAAATATTCTGAGAAAAATCTCCAAAATTAGAAGGAAATAATGGGCTGAAATTCATACCTAAGAAATAAAATCAATAAAGAACAATAAATTTTGCTTTAGCCTTAAAACAAAATCACACATTCTGTTCAAATGCATCAAAACAAAAAATTTAATATACTAACACTCATTTATTTAATCACTTATAGCTCACTCAGTCAGTCTACTACATTTTAAGTTTTGGTGATATAAAGATGACTAATGATCTCCACCTCTTTAAGAACCAGAAGTTATAAATAGTAGTACCAGATCTTTATCAAATTACAGGGTACCAGACTCAACTGTAGGTACTTCACATGTTACTTCATTTAATGCTTAAATTAACAGTGTGAAATTGGTACTACAGGTATACTCATCTTTCTAGTGAGAAAATAGGCTTAGAGGTCAAATATCTAACAAGAAGAGGTGGTTGGACTTCAGTTCTACATGACTCCAAAGCTTATGTTCTTTCTACTCTAATTAGGAAAGCAGAATATAATTACGTACCTATCAAATAGGGCTATGTATCAGAGTTATTTGCAGAGATTACTCTCAGGAAGGGATAAAGAAAGTTTCGCAAAATTGGACTAGAATATGAGGAATTAACAGTCTTTGTACAGGGTAGGTACAGGGTTAAAAGCACAGCATGCACAGCTTCTCACTTATCATTTAAAAATCAACTTAAGCATTCACAAAGCCCTTAGTTCAAACCCTAACACCACCCCCTCCAAAAAAAACTAGGTAACATTTCCTGCCAGTATTAGCATTCAAGAATTAAAATGGTTTGCTCAATTTCTCAATGTCACTGTTTTGAAAACACATTGTGCTTTATGGATATTTATAATTCATAAAAGTCCTAACCTTTCTCACCTTCTGCATTTCCTGGCAAACACCTTCAACAACTCTTGTCATGATTCACGTCATATAATTGGTCTCTTATTTGCTCCACTTCTATGATAGTGTCTTTTTAATTATTCCTTTTCCTTTATTGCTACTGCCAATACCTTAAGTCAGGTTATTACTCTTTCCATTACATTACTGTAGAAGTCTTTTATTCACTAGTTACTCTTAGCTCCTTTCCTCCAATTTCTCTTCAACACTTTAGTCAGTATAATCATTTTAAAATATAAACCTAATGTTATCCCCTTCTCAAAATCCTCCAAGGGCTCTTATATGCAGTACAGTGTAAGCTTCTTTTGCACATCACAAAGACCTCTGCACTCTTCAGCTACACACATCGATTATTCTTTGCCTGCCTTAGCCCTAAACACTAGTCACACTTACCTCTAGATTCCTGGAGTGAATATCAATTCATTGCTTTGTAACTCTAAGTAGTTCCACTGATTAGAAAGCCCTTCCCCTTTTAATCTCTCTGGAAGTAAATTATATTCATTCTTCAGTTTTAATAAAACCTTTTTGGAAAAATTGAATTTCCCCACTCTTCCCCAACCATAGGCTATAGGACCCATGGCACTGCATCGTAAGGATTAATATTCTTAGCTTTCTCACTAGACCCTGAGTTTCTTCAACCATTAGTCTCACTCATCTTTTAATCTCAGTAATTTATAAAGTGGCTGGCACATAATAAACAGGAAAAAAACATCTGAATAAAAAGCTAAATGTGTTCACGAACAAGATACAGTGCTTCTCCAGAAGTGTTGCCTAATTTAGTCATCTGTACTTTCATAATGTTTTATGTAGTGCCTGCTGGGAAGCAGCCAAAGGAAAAGCTAATTTCCTTTCCTCTTAATAAACAGTTGAAGCAGGGCTGGGGATTTAGCTCAGTGGCACAAGTGTTTGCCTTATAAGCATGAGGTCATGAGTTCAAACCCGGGTACCAAAAACAAAAAACAAACAAAAATGCTGCTAATTTTAATAAACAGTTGAAGCAGATCACTCATACTAATGTACTTCACTTTGATAGCAACAGTATTAGGCTTAAATTTTTATTATAAGAAACAATGTAGAAAAATACATAACTTCCCTTGCCATTTCCTACCATTCCAAAATAGAATCTTAAAAATCCAAGAAAAAATAAAATAAAACCTAATAAAACAACCACAACAAAAAAATCCATCATGCAATGGACAAATTATAATCTAAAAACCCTGTATGTACTTTCCACTTAGATATTTAGTCACCTACCTGGTGCAAATGATGAAAAGTTAGTAAACCCAGGTAGATTAAACAAATTTACAGGCTGTGTTGGAAAGCTGAAAGGACAAAATAAACTGGGAGAAGGAGGGTGTGATGTGTTACTGCCTCTTTCCTGGCTTCCAGGTTTTTCTGGGTGTTGATTTTGCTGATGCATGAGTTCATTCAGCATTTGTTTCAACCTACAAAAATTTAGGAAGTCAACAAATTAAAAATCAGTTAAATCATCAATAAAAGTATATGCAGAAAGAATATATAGAAGAAATGATCCAATAGCACATTTCTACAACAAATATTTCCTTGCTCTGCTGTCTTAATTCATTAACAGCCCTTGGAACAAGACTTGAACTTGGTTCTTTTGTCACATAGCAGGTACAGTATAACTAAAGCTAATTTTTTGTTTTAGCTTTATTATAGGAATAACTTACTGTACAATTCACCCAATGTAGGGATATGATTTAATAATACAAAATTTTGCAAACAACATCAATAAGGGACATTATGTAAATCATAAAATTCTCAGGTAGTACAGAACATTTGAATATGTAATTTGGCTCTTGCGCCTTTTGCACAGAAGATAACTATAAAACTCTCGATTTTAGTTTAGTACTCACTATAGTCTCAATACATCTGAGAAAGTTTACCTCTGAACATTATTCTGTTGCCACGTTAGCTGTGTATAGCATTGGTTCAACTGGTGCATTATGAGGTGTACTTGCGGAGATGCAACATTGCTTGGCATAACACTGTAAGGACCCGTGAGAAGAGTTTGTAGCAAGCAAGACAAAGTCTATTTGAAAGAAAATTTTTGTAATAATTACTGGTGAGTTTAGAAAAACTTGTATTGCTTCAAAAAAGGTGCAAATAAATAAAAATTTTAGCATTATAGTAAATTTTACCTGTTGGTCTTGCATCAAAGTCTGACAAATGTTAACACTGAAATCAAGTTGTTTCTTTAGCTGATTAATTTGTTCTTGCCACTGTTCTTTCTCTTCCACATAAGAGAGCTCTGACACCCATCGAAGATTTTCTTGCCGTTGCATACTAATATTTTGCTGTCTTGCCTTGGCTAAAGGACGATAATTTCCATCAGCTGAAAAAGGGCGATTGTTCTTCCACCTAACACAAGATTTAAAGCCTTATGTCATCATGTATAGTAATTTTTTAAAAAATATAGCCATAACCTGATACTCTAGTCTTTTTAAATTGGAAGGACTTTAAAAATTACAGACTTCCAATTTATACAGTTTTATACAATTTCAACTGCTTTCTGATCTTTTTCACTGAATGTTTTGCACAGAAAATTCCATGTGACTCTGTATTCTGCAAAATGAAAGTATTATACCACAAGCATTTTCTATTTATTTATTTATTCATATTTTTTTTGTGGCACCAGGAATTGAACTCACAGCCTCACACCTGTCAGGCAGGCAAGTAAGCCATGGAGCCAAACTCCTAACCCTAGTTTTTTGAGGTAGTGTCGCATTATGTAGTTCACGCCGGCCTCGCTCACATTTGTAGCCCAAGCCAGCCTCGAACTCACAACGCTCCGCCTACCTTAGCCTACCGAGTGCTGGGATTAAAGGCGTGCACCACCACGCCCAGCTCACCACAAGCATTTTCTGTTCATGCTTTAATTTAGGCACATAACATTCTATCACATAGAACCATTACATCTACTTAACCATCTTTTACTAATGAAAAATTTTTCACTGTTATGAAAAACAATGCAATTAATATTTATTTTTATTTACCTTAGTTATTATTTGAGACAGGGTCTCACCAAGTTATGCAGGCTGTCCTCAAGTTCCTGGATTCAAGTGATCCACTTCAGTCTCCCAAGTACAGTACAACCTCAGTTCATGAACTCAATTTACTCTACAATTTTGGAAAAGACGGCCGTGTTTGTGTATGGCCACAGTTGAATGGGAAAGATCGCCACAGTTGTGTTTGTCATTTGCAGAGTTTGCAAACCACAGAAAATTTTGCCAAATGCTTCCGTTTGCAAACCAAACTGTTTGCAAATAAAAGCATTTATGAACCGAGGTACCATTATAGCTGGGATTATAGGCACACACCACTGTACCTGGCAATGCAATTAATATCTCTGTTGACCTTTTTCAATATCTTTAATTTTTCTCTTTGCATAATTCCCCAAAACAGGAGCAAAAATGAAAGTTTATGTATGAATATTATAGTCTGAGATGTAGCGCATACCTTCTGATATAATTTATAAATAAAAATACATCTAGTTTTTATCTCTGGTTCCTGGCACAGAGACCCTAAATCCCTTAGAATCACTTGAATGGAAACGCATCTTTACTTTTTTTTTTTTTGGTACTGGGGATCGAGCTCACGACCTCATGCTTACCAGGCAAGCACTTGAGCCACTGAGCTAAATCCCCGGCTCAGCATCTTTACTTATTAACAATCCCCTTTCAACAACACTAATAAAGTAACACTTGGAGAGAGAAGTGTGGTCACTAGCAGCCGGACGTGGTGGCGCATGCCTTTAATCCCAGCACTCGGGAGGCTGAGGTAGGCAGAGCGTTTTGAGTTCGAGGCCGGCTTGGGCTACAACGTGAGCTCAAGGTCAGCCTGAGCTACACAGTGCGACCCTGCCTCAAGAAACCAGGGCTGGGAGTTTGTCTCAGTGACTTACGCGCCTGGCTGACAGGTGAGAGGTTGTGAGTTCAAGCCCTGGTGCCACAAAAAAAAAAAAAAAAAGAAGAAGAAGTGTGGTCACCAGAAATACCAACTAGGTCATTAGAGGGTTGTAACTTTCAGACCTATCCCCTGAACTCCGAGGAAGGAAAGAGGGCTACAGGTTGAGTCCAATCATCAATGGTCATGTCTTAATCAAGTATGCCTACATAATGCTATGGTTTAGGTCTAAAATGTCCCCAATGAGGGTATGTGCTCAGAGGTAGGGTTTTTGGAAGGTGACTGGATCACGGGGCAATTACACTCCCCAGTGGATGAATTCTTAGCTGAATGTGCTGTTAGGAAACAGGACCTAGTCAGAAAATGTGAGCCACTGAGGGCGTGACACAGAAGGGTACATTTTTGTGTCTGGCTCCTCCCTTTTCTCTGCTTCCTGGTTCCCATAGATTGAGCAGATCTTCCCTTCAGTGTCTTTCCACCATACGGTTTCTGCCTTAAAGTCAGCTAACCACAGACTCTCTTAAACTGTGAGCCAAAATAAACCTCTCCTTTAAGTTACAGTCTAAGGTATTTTCTTCCAGTGAAGAAAAACTAACTAATACAATAATAAAACCACCACGAAAATCTCTGGAGTTCAGAGAGGTTTTGGTTTGGTGAGCACATCAAAATGTTAGGAGAATGGCTTGCTCAGAGAGGACATGGAAGCTCTGTATATCTCATGTATTACCCTTAAATTTCTTCTAGTTGACGGTTCCTGATGTGGGTACTTCATAATAAATTTATAAATACAAATATGTATGTATTTTCCTGAGTTCTGAAAGTTGTAAGTTATCAAACCTAATGAGGGATCAATGGGAACTACTACATTTGTAGCCAAGTCAGGCAGAAGCACAGCTACCCTGGGAACCACGTACTTGCACCCGAAATGAAGACACTCTGGTGGATCTGAGTCTTTCAATTTGTGGGGTCTGCACTAACTCTTGAGTCTTAGTACCAAAAGTGAATTGAATTTTAGGATACTTGTTTAGCTGGTGTTGGGAATTACAGAACTGCCCAGTGTCAGTCAGAAAGACCTGATATACTTAAGTTAAGCAAAAAATGAAAACATTGAAACTAACCTATTTTTAGTTTCCTTCACATTACAGGAATTATGATTCACACTGTTAGGAGGATACACAGAAAAGTTGTCATTGGAACTGGCATACTGCTCTTCTTCTTCTTCATCTGTCCGAACGATTCCTTCAGAAAGGTAACCATCTTCATCTCCTTCTTCATCTAGTGCACACTGGGTAGAACCTCCCCAAGTTGCCATCGTTCTATTACGAGACATAACAGATACCATTCTGAAGATCAGTTAAATATTTTACAATCTATCACAGGTCAAACTCTGTATCAAGCACAGGTCTAAGCTTTTGTTTATCATATTTAATCCAAGTAACTCTATGAGATAAATGCTACGATCCTCATAGCTGTCATATAGAAGGCTTGACTCATCTACTACAAAATGATCCATCAAATCAATTAAAATAGCAATCCCATTCTGGAACTTTTAGCCTAAACTAAACCTCTCTCGACTTTTCCTTGAGTGACAGCTCTCTACTTCAGCGCTGTCCAACAGAAATTTCTACAACAGTGGTCATGCTCTATTGGTACCATCTATGCTGCCCTGCAGAGTAGATGTTAGGTATGCATGACTACTCACCACTTAAAATGTGGCTTGTATGACTGAGAAAATAAACTTTTCTCTTCTTCTTAGATACAGTCTTGCTATGCAGTTCAGGCTGGCCTTGAGCTCACTTTGTAGCCCAGGCTGGTCTCGAACTTGCAACAATCCCTCCTGCCTCAGCCTCCCGAGTGCTGGGAATACAGGCATGTGCCACAAGAGAAAATCAATTTTTAACTTAATTTTATTTAGATAGCCACCAACATCTACTTGCTGTCATATTAGAATGTATGTACAACTCTAGACCAATGATTCTAAAGCTAGATGTTCAACAAAACTACATGAAGAAATCTATGAAAGAGAGACATGCAGTATCCAGAAGGCACAGTTTGACCAATAATATGCATACTTGGTCTCTAAAAATAGGAAGTTCTTTTAAGAAGAAGAGAGAATAATATTCTAGAAATGGTATGAGGATATGAACACGTACAGTTGCAACAAATGTGTATTTTGTGATTTCAGATCAAAGTATCACTATATAGCTAAGCAAATAATTCATCTCACAGAGGACCAACTCTTAGAAATATTCTAAGTATGGAAATTTCAAACTTAAGCCCTAAAAACTAAATGTTTCATATAGCAAAATGTTTTAAGATCCTCAGGAACCTAACAAATAAAAAAGTGCTTATTTGCAATATAACAGAAAGCACCAAAAAATATCAAGCATTTTCTTTTTATAAACTATAAACTAATAAGGCTTACCGACACTAGAAAATCTGTATCATCATTTGATTAAACAGCACAGTAATTGCAAATAAGAAAGCGGACACTATGAGAAAGTGGCCAGATTCAGTTAAACTGAGGCACAAAGGTGATAAGCAGCAGGTTAAAGGAAAGAGCAGATGTAAAGGGAAAATGAGGCTCCTTGCCTATAGATTTTAAGTAAGTGACTTAAAAGTGACTTACTTTTCTGTTCTACTTTGTTGAGGAGTACACACATTCTCAGATCCATCACTTCTTAATGACACAGCCACTGGAGATGTAGTTTCAGCTAGAGCTTGCCTCCTCTGATGTTCAGCCATCAGAGCTTCAAGCTGCTTTCTTCTCTGTCGCAGCTCCTCCCTCAACATTTCATGTCTTCTCATGTCTGACCACAACTATTGTTTTAAAAATTAAAATCAAGTAAATGTTTGGATTTTCTGAAGCTTTAAAGAATAACAGCCTTACAGAATCTTGTCACACAAAGCTCTCTACTTTTCTTTTGTCCTTTTCATACTAAGATATCCACAATGGTAAAAATATTTTAGTGATAAATAAGAAAAACACAATCATTAATTCTTAATGACAAAAGGTAGCACCCAAATATATTTCATAGACCATTCAGAAAAAGTTGTATTTTCTATATACCATATATAAACAAAAGGCCAAAGGACAGATCTTTTTAACTGAAATGATTACTATGTGCCACAACTATTCCTTTAAATATAATTCTGCCAAGTATACTAATAAAGAGTATGAGTTTCTCAAAACAAAGTATTTTTTGGAAAAAACTGATTTGCTCCCCCAACTAAACTGCAGAAAACCCACTACAAAAATGTGTTCCACATAACAGCACTTGCCCAGCATGTGCAAGGCCCTAGGTTTGATCTCCAGCACCGCAAAACAAAAACATAAAAACAACCAAATAATGTGATAGTTAATCTTGCCAACTTGATTAAGCAAGGAATTTCTAGCTGGGCATTGTGGTGCACACCCTAATGCATGCACTGTAGGAGGTTGAGATAGAAGGATGCCAACTTCAAGCCCAGTCTGGGCAACTTAGTGATTCAGTGAGACTAAATAAATTTAAAAAAAGGGGCTAGGGATGTAGCTCAGTGCAAAGGACTTGAGTTCAATCTCTGATAAGGCAAACAAACAAAACAAAACTCCCAAAACAAAAAACAAAAGCCTAATAAAGTAGCAAAGTACACTTCTGGACACGCCTACAAGGTGTTTCTATAGACAACTGGTGATGTGGGACACCAAACTGATGGGAAGACCTGCCCTGCATACGGGCAAATTACTGAGGGCCCAAATGAAAAAATGTGGAAAGAGGAAGCTAGCCAGTACATGCTCCTTCCCTCTCTGCTTCCCACATGCCATGAGTTACGAAGGCTTCCTCCAACATACCCTTCCACCAGGATGTTTCTGCTTCACCACAGGCCTAAAAGCAAAGGGGCCAATTAATACACACTATCACTTCTGAAACTAAGTCAAACTAAGCCTCTCCTCCTTTAAGTCGTTTTTCTCAGGTATTGTTACAGCAATGCTAAGCTAACTCAAGTAACAAAAAACCACATTTCACAGATTTTGTTTCCCTTCTTAAAATGTGACTGAAGACCACACAGAGAAAAAAGAATTTATTGTATTGTACCTCATTATCTACTACTGAAGAATCATCAGGCTCAAAAACAGATTTGCTTGTACTAGTCTCATTTTCATTAACAGTTGGAGTTGAAGTAACAGCCGGTATATACTTTTTTGTAGGACAATTACTCACACTAGCAGCTGACAGCTGCAAAAAGAATTGGCAAAGAACTATTATCAGGTGTTAAAGCAATTATATTAACTTCACAAAAGCAGTTATTTTACTTCTTAAAAAGACCTCTAGTACCACATTTAATCTATTCTTGTCAGATCTCAATTGTCATCATTACCCACAGATAACAACAACAACGAAAAATCAAAACACAGGGACAAGTTCATGAATACCTGTAGGAACACTGGGGAACAATAGAGGCACTAGCGATCCACTATTATTGTGGAAAATTTTGTACATTTATCACAACTCTGTCACATAGTTTCTGAAGATTATGTACATTTGGGATGGAAAAGGTAAGAGTTTAGAAAATAGTTATATCAGAAACAACATTTGAGGCTGGTCATGGTAGCGCACACTTGTAATTCTAGCACTCAGGAGGCTGAGGCAAAAGGATTACTGCACTGTGTTTCCCTTTCTTTAAAAACAAAGAATAAAGTTAACCAATAAAGTTTAGGAAGATCTCAAAGAACAATCATAATTCTACTCCAGTATTAACCCTATACCTATACCTAATTATCTGATGTAACCACAGATAACCTTATTCTGCATTTGATTTCAAAGACCCATGTAATAGAGAACTAGTTAATAAGTATATATATTTAATATCCAAATTATGCATAATTATTTTCTTTAGATAATTTATGATGGCTTAAAGGCTTTATTACTAAGTCAGTAAAATATGAAAATGCTGGTCCAAAACTACAAAATTCAAACTAGAATATTTTAATAAAGTTAGAAGTACTCGGGTTCTGAACCAATGGTTAGCTAGCCCAACAAATATAAGAATGGAAATGAGTCCATTTCTATGCACTCTCTCACATAGTATAAACATATCCCCAACCCACTTCATTAGTTTCAAAATTAGTAGATATAACTCTGTCACCTCAGTACAGTATTTAAAAAAAAAAAAAAAAAAAAAAAAAAAGACAATGGCTACTCTCCAGGTGACATAGGTTTTAAACATCTTTTTTCCCCCTCAATCAAATTGAAAGAAACAGATGTCATAATTACCTGTAGGTCAGGACATGCCTTTTGCAATGCTTGAATTTTCTCTTGGATCTCAATCAGTTTCTTTCTTTCTTCCTGTAATTGTTTTAGCTCTCTCTGCTGTTGCTGCAATTTAGCCTCATAAAATTTCTCTCTGTAATTACGTTGACATTGTATTTGTGAACTACTATAATATATGTTGACAGTAACATACTACCTAGCCAACTACTTTCTCTACAATAGGCTCTAGAGGCAGGCATGGTGGCACATGTCTGTAATTCCAGCATTCAGGAGGCTGGGGCAAGAGGATTGCTGTGAGTGCCAAGTCAGTCTGGGTTATGAAGTCAATTGAAGGCCAGCCTGAACCACATAGGGACAGCCTATCTCAAAAAACAAAATAAAATAAAATAAAATATAATAAAAACAGGCACTAAATTTTTATTAAATGAAGTCCAAAACTTAGCATACCTTGCCTTTTCATTGACTCTAGTATCTTTCTGTGTTTTAGTGGTATTTCCTCTAGCATTATTTGGATTTTGCTTGATATCCTCTTCCGCTGGGTAGACATCACCCAAATTTGATGTATTGGCAGAGATAATTCCTTCAGCTGCATCATCATCCTGAAACAGCATAACTATATTAAAGCTATCTTGACACCTAAAATTATGCAATTTATACCTCAGTAAATACATTAGGCTATACAATTCATACAAACGAATGCAAAAAAGCACAGAATTTTTACAGTAAACTAAATTTCATCTTCCCTCAATGGCAAGAAACAAAGCTCTAAAAGCAAAATGAGCACATTTAAATCTGAGTTGCTAATTATTCAGGGCTGTGAGTTGCTAATTATTCAGTGCCATGATTTAAAAGTTGATTGATTTCTGATGTACAACAAAAATGTATTAAGCCTTTAAACCATTTAGCTATGGTTTGAGTAAATCCCATTGTGAAGTATTAAAAGGATGGGAACATAATTCCACTAGTGTTAAAGGTAGACCCTTTAGAGGTGATCAGGACTGAATAAAGTCATCATCAGAAGAGAGCCCGCATAACTGAACACCAGTGGCTTTATAAGAACAGAGATGGATACCAAAGGGTAACAGACACAAATGTCTGTGCCCTCCTGTTTGCTGTGTGATGCCCTGCACCACCTCAGTTCTCTGTCAGCCAAAAGGCCATCATCAGATGTGGGCCTCTGCAACACTCCAGCACTGTGAGCTACATAAACTTATTTTCTCTACAGTTACCCAGCCTTAGATATTTCATCAGAGTGATGTAAAACAGACTACTGATTATATCACACTGGAAAAAGGGCAGCAATATGTAACAGCTGAGGAAAAGATAAAAAGGATTTTAAAAGTTAACTCATTTTTATTGCTCTAGACAGATTATATCTACTTTATTAAACTAAAAACCTAAAATCTATTGACTACATTAATATGTTAAAATGTAAATATTTTCAGATGTATACACTGGTCTTAAAAATTTATGATTTTCACTTCCAACTTCCCAGCACTTTAGCAGGGTGAGGCAGGAGGAGTACAAGTTTGAACCCAGCCTGGGCAATTTAATGACTCTGTCTCAAATAAAAAATGGGCCGGATATATAGCTCAGTGTGAAGGTCCTAGGTTCAATCCCCCATACCACAAACAAAATGAAACAAAATACAACTTCCAACTTTACTTATTTGACTTTACAGAATAAAACAACAAGATTTTTCTTCTTTTACATCAATTGGGTTAAGATCTCAAGCTCTGCTGTCAGGCTGTCTAAATTCTGATCTGTAACACTGGACAATTAACACCTCTTCAGCCTGTTTACTATCTACTTCACTGAGATTTTATGAGATCTACTTGGCAAAGGGTAAGGTTATCAGCAAAAACAAAAACAAAACCAACAATCTGGTTTTGTAAATAAAACTATACTGGAACACAGCTGCAGTAATTTGTATATTATCTATGCCTATTTTGCACTGAGAAGTTGTGACCAAAATACTTACTAACTCAAACTTATTAGAAAAAGTTGGCTGATTTCTGATGTATAATATAAAGTGTTAAGCCTTTAAAACTGACACGTAAGAAATAAGGCCTAGCGATGTACCTCCGTGGTAGAGTGCTTGCCTAGTATGTTCAAAGTCCCATGTTCAATCCTTACCACCACAAAAAAGCATAGTAGTTTAATTATACTGTACCAACACTGTCAAACATTTACACACATTTTACTTTGTAAGCATATACTATTTAATAGTCTTTTCCCCCGAAAAACATTTAGCATTTACCTGTACCATAGCAACAAGATCTTGTAGCTGTCGAAGTTTCTGTTTAGCAGCCATAAGTCTGTAGATCTTCTGTTCAAATTCTGCATCTTCTGGAGCCTCCTCAACCACACTGCTCCTCTGACTAGATAATGAAGCTCCACTGACTCCCTCCTCCTCTGCTTCTTCTTCCTCTTCCTCATCATCTTCCCCTTGTGCTACATGGATCCCCTGATCTCCTTCTCTATTATATCGACAATCTGCTAAAAATATATCATCCAGTCAATAATTTTTAAGTAAATAAAAGATTATTAATGAAAGAAGATACACTTCTCAAGAAAGATATGGCAAAACCTTTGAATATAATCAATCATACCTAAAGGATGCATGTTTAGAGCCCTAATGTTGGTGGCAGATCTGTTGTTTATTTCACAATTAGAATTAGTTGACCGCCCATCTCTATTATTTGAAACACACTGTGGATTACTAATACTATTTACTTCATTCCATGTGGCAGATACTTGTGGATTTCTAAAAAAAGAAAACCAAAGTTAAAAAAAAATCAAAGTTTCAGAGCTTTAGTAAAATAGTTTCAAAATAAGAACATTGGTTATCCCATTTAATTTTGAACTTTTAATAATCAGCTATTTTTCATTAACTTTTACATATGTAACTTGCAATTTTATGAACATCTGAGATGTCAAACTTACACCTAAAAATAATGAGGAAAGAAAAATGCTGAGATATTTCTTATAATTTATTGTATTTGACCTAACAAACAGCAAACTGAATACACTACTATACTGAATATCTTCCTACTTTACTTTTATAAGGAAAGGATGATTACACTGGCGAAAACTACACTAATAGGAGAAAAACTTAAATGAAAAACAAATGAGCACTTTACTGAGGTTCTTCTCCCCTCTGCCCACCACTACCACACTAGAACTATCAGGTTAGGATGAATACACTGAAGCACTTACAAAAACATTCTTACCGAATGTTAGTAACAGGTTCAGAATTTTCATGCTCAGAATCATATTCTGACTCTTCAGTTTCTTCATCTTTTGTGTTTTCATTTACAGCATCTGCCATCATATCTGATGTTTGTTCATAATAATGAACTAATTCTCTTAATTCATTCAATCTCTTTCGAACTTCATTTAGCTTCCTGATAAACATATAATGTTAATATCCATGTTAGCAAAAACAAAAGAGCACAGGCTATTTTCGTGTAGTATCAGGCAGCACACACAGCACACTTTCAAGACTGACCTTACCAATATTGAGAGAATCTCACTATAATGAAGTGAGTTTAATTTCAAGTATAATTTACTCAAAGTCTAATGACTTAAATTTCTTATGTTGTTTTACGGACAAATGCATAAACAATTCAATTTCAATTTTAGGTATAAACATTAACAGCAGAAAGCGCAATGTCAAAAATATTTCTAGGCTTCTTTATGTATATCAAAAATGTGAAGTATTAATATTCAATTTAATTACCCTCTTAGGCAAATCAGGTATGCCGATATTACCATATATTTACAGGTTTCCAAATGCCCACATAAAAAGAACTCTATAAAGTATATAGTATTTTTAACAAAAATAACAACTAAGTTTGCTGAGTTGTCTACTTAAGTGCCAAGAAATACACCAATACTTTTTTTAGTTCCTAAAAACAAACTGAAATGTCACACTATCTTCCATAAATATGGACAATCATTACATATCAATTAAAGGTATATCTAAAAAGAAAACTTTTATAAACAGGTATACTGTTATTCCTCTTTTGCAGATGAAGAAACAGTAAGTTACTGGTCCTGAGTGACACAGTCTTGCATGACAGAATTCCAGGGATGAATGACTCTACAGCTTGGGGCCTTCCATCTGAATAAGAAATATTTTAAGTATAGCCAAGCTATTTCTGACCCTTTCTTTGAAAGACAAGAAAATAACATCATTTTGCAAAAGTTACCTGCGCACAAAGTTGTATTTCTCTTTGACAACTCATAAAATGCATATAACACACCATACTCCTCTTCTAACCTAAAAATATTTATCTTATTAAATAACTTCAGTGTCCTCCAAAATTTCAAAACAAAAGAAAAAAAAATCCCAATTTTATTCCCATTGTTTTATTCTAATTTATGTGAACAGGATTGTAAAAAATGTTTTACTGGAGTTTTTCGGTTGGATTTAGATGTCCTTCACGTTCAGTCTCATTTTGGGAAACCAGAGAAGTAGCAGCATAAGGAACAGATGACGCAAGGCTGTTATTGGACTCTCCGTTGACAACCGGTGCCAAGCCCACAGCAGCAGAAGGGGCTGCACTTGTACTTCTCTGATCTGAGCTCCTTTGTGGAGAGGTTGAAGAAGGTACAACTACAAAAAGAAGAGGAAAGTTACCTTACCATAAACAGACGGACACGGCATCAAGTAACAGTGTGCTTAGAGACTGAGAAATATAAAATTCAAAATCAAAATCATTAATGTCTTAAATTCTATAGAATGTTCACAAATTTAAGAATATACCCCAGTTATTTACTAATGTACGCCACAGCTAAACACATCAACATTCACATAGAAAACTGATTTTCTTTTTCTTCCAGAGATTCTATATCTTTTTTTGTTTTTTGATACTGGGGTCTCACTATGCAGTTCAAGCTGGCCTTGAATTTCCTATGTAGCCTAGGCTGGCCTCAAACTCAGCAGTCCTCCTTCCTCAGCCTCCCAAATACTGGGATTACAGATGTGCACACATTACTTTTACATTAGAATCACTGGGTTAAAAACAAGGATGAAGGGGATTCCAAGAATTATGATATTGCATATTGGAAAAATAAAAAGAGTACTCTGATAAATTTTATTATTTCTTGTCCACATATACCAGATAAAGATATTTTATGCCTCCCAGGACAATTAATATGGATGAAGAATCTTGGCACTTTTCCTCCTCTTCATTTCAAACCTATTGTCATTTCTCTTTTTCAAAGGGACCATTATTGCTTGATGTTTATGTTAATGCTACAATTGCAGTAGCTGGTTTCCAGTAGACACTTGACCATTCTACCTTTTACTGCTCTCCCATTTTCACACTGGAAAAAAGATCTTCTGGAGTTGTCAGAAGGCACAGAGCTTTCTTTATGTGCATAAAACTAACCACAAGACTATAGCACAAGTTTCAAATTTTAAGTTTTTCCCAGTTGTCTCCCTCTGTTTGTATACAGGAACTGAAATTATGCTCAAGAGAAGAAAACTAGCAGAAATCAGGGAAAAGGAGTATGTCTGAGGGTCTTGTTATGTAATTCAGGCTGGCCTTCATCTCACCACATGACCCAGGATGCCCTTGAATTCCTGATGATTCTTCTGCCTCAGACTCCTGAATGCTGGGATTACAGACATGCGCCACCATGCTTGGCAGAAATGTTAGGGTTTTTTGGAGGTTGCCGAAGAGCAGAATGGATGGAGAATAAAAAAAAAAGGACTACAGAGACAATGTTTTTTATCCTTTATCTATTTTTTTTTTAATAAGACAGTGATTGGAATGTTAAAGAAAAATAACCAACTTACGTTGCCCCTGCTGACTTCAACTTCCAGTGTTCAAATCCTGTTACTAATTGTTTTAGTAAGTGGCAGGAATCACCTAAGAGGGTATTAGGATACCAAGCGTAACGACTAGGTCTAATATAAAATGCGCTGGAGTATAGCTCAGCAGTAATGTACATACCTAGTGTGTGTCAAGGCCTTAGGTTCAAACCCCAGGACCAAAATAAAAACCAAAAAAGAATAAGAGCAAGTAGAGTACGCATCATAAAAGATATTTCCTAACAGCTCCCTGAAATGAAGAAATGACATCAAACCCAGGGTTTCAAACAAGTTAGGCAAGTGCTCTGCCCCTGTGCAGCAACACTTTCAGCCCACAGTTTTGGGGTTTTTCAATCAAAGTACAAATAGGATTCATTTCTCCTTAGAAAAAATTTTGAATATTCTAATAAATGCAACATTCTGTGGAAATACAAATAGTTACCTCTTTTTCTGCCACTTATTAAAATTCTACTAATTTTTGAAGGTCTAACTTTGCTCTTTCCCTTTTCTGAATAAATTACTATCCATCTGGCTAGTATCATATACTGACTTATTTTAAAACTTCAAATTCAAGTTTTATCTCATAGAAATGATAAATTTCTTGAGCAACTGTCACTCGTCAAATATTCTGTAAGTATTACACACCAGCATATACATTTATATGTCCTCTATGTAATACTGTTGAACCGGATTTACTTACATGATGAATTATTCAGATGCTGATCTCGAAGTGTGTGAAGTTCTCCAAGCAATTTATCCATTTTTTGTTTCTTTTCCTGTAGCACTCTCATTTTGCTAAAAAGTTGGACTTTCTCATCAGGTAAATGTTCTGAAACTGATGGATTCCTGCTTTGGGAAACCTCCCTAGTTAATGAAAGACTTTCTGCCTGTCTTCTGTTGTCAGGAACTGCTGGAGGCTTATTTAAAAAAGAAAAAAAAAAAATTAAGAAAAAGGCAATTAAAAGCTGCTTTCTCATTCTGAAGCTATTTTAAATACAAATATTCTAAGAGACATATTTTGCTTACGTTGCACTGATAGATAAATACATGTCCTTTATATTTTAACAGTGTCATCTCTAAATTGCTGAGACTGGACTCAAACTTGAGATCCTAATGCCTAAGCCTCTCAGGATGCTAGGGTTGTGTATGCAGCCCTATTCCCAACCTCTCTCATCTTTCTAGAACAATCACCATAAACTTAAAACTTTCAGACCTACATCATATGTTCCTCTACTTTTTTTGTTGTTTTTTGAGACAGGGTCTTACTATGCAGCAGGCCTTGAACACACTATCACCCCAGGCTGGCCTTCAAACTCGAGCTGGTCCTCCTGCCTCACACTTCTGAGTGCTGGGATCACAGGTTTGCACTACTATGCCCAGCTGCTCCTCTACTTTAAGAAAAAATATTATGAAATATTTCAAGAAAGCACTAAGACTTAGGGAAACATACAAGTATCTACCACTGAACTTCATCAAATTTTAACACTTTCCCATATTCGTATCTATTCATCTTTTTTTAAAGAAAATATAACATTAGAAAAATAGCTAAACCTCCATATATACTCTTCCCAAATCCTATTATCCTCTACAGAAGTAATCATAATCTGGAATTAGACGATCTATCATTTTTGTATGTATTTTTGTACATATTTTTTCTTTGTAATATCTGTTTATGTGTCCATAAAAATTATATAAAGATACATTTTTAAAAAGTAAGCATTTTTATTTATTCATTTTTGTGGTACTGGAGGTTCAATCTAGGGCCTCATGTATGTAAATACTCTACCTCTGAGCTACATTCCTAGGACTATGCACCCCTCTTAAACTTACCAGTTTCATCCATTAACTCTGGTTCATTTACTATAGTAACTACTATACAGAATTTCACTCTATCATAATTAATTTATTTTCCTTCATAAAACAAAGAGTGTGTTTTATTATTTATTTGTTTCTGGTTATTTGCTACTAGCACAATGCTGTCATGAGTATTCTCATACCTATCTCCTTGTAAACATCTAAGACCATATTCTTTTATTTTCACTTGCTTGGCAAGAAGACACTAGACACTGCATCTTCAAGCACACTCAATTCCAATGGAGAGGTACTAACTCTTTCTTATCCAAAGCTCACATATTGTAAATCATATATCACTGTTTACAAAGTATGTGAAATTAATGCACCTATTAACTCTCAAACAAGAATTTTCATAAAATTGTTGGTAAAACTGTTGTAAAATATCGCAAGAACCTAGCTTAATGTAAATCTTAAAGGTTATGACTGTTTAGTTTTCCAGAGGAAAAAAGAATGCATTATTTAATAGCATACAAAAGGAAAATTTCACTAATAATTTCAAAGTACATCTCCTCTAACTTGTGCATCCCACATCCCAGCTGCTATGGAGCCCACCAGGCCTCACGATCATGAATGAATGGAGGCGTCCCTGCACTGACCAACCATCAACCATTCTGCCAAATGCTAATTATGCTTAGTCAAGTTTGAGGACCTCTGTCTAGTTAATGCAACTAAAGCTCAACCATAATAAAAAAAATTAAGTTACCTGAGAATCACGAAGTTGATTATGGAAACGCTGAATTAAATCATTCAATTCTTCATTTAGTTCAGATGAGATACTGACTCCTGATAAACTACCTGTAGTTTCTGCAACAACTGGAAAAGAAATTAGTAATTATTTGTTAATATAAATAAAACGCCTTTTTAATTTCTGAGAAGTTAAACATAGACTTTGACAAAAAAAGTATGTAACATAATTTGAAACTAGTTAAACTTCCTACATACATATGCCAACTCTCCATGATGAATGTAATCATTATGTACCACGAACAAGAACTACTGCAAACAAAAATTTTAAAAAAGAAACTAGTTAACCCTCTGCTAATAAGCAACTTTATTAGAAGTTTCTATCTAACCTAAAAATAGACAACTACAAAACTCCAGTAGAGCAGCTCATTTCTTTTCTATCCCAATCTAGAAGAGGGAATAGTATTTGCCTCAAATAATAATCATGACTGAATGGATTAATGATAGAGCAAGTCTATCAGTCTGTTTTAGTTGAGGGAATGGTGTGCAAAGTGACAGCCTGAAATTGAGCAACTGATTCTGACAGATCGTAATCTCCAGTTTCCCCAACAAAATCAATACTATATTACAGAAGCTAGCAAAGTTTGCTTTAAGGTCCAGATAATAAATAGGTTAGGCTTTCTGGGAAATACAGTTTTTGTGACAACTACCTAACTCTGCCATTATATGACAAAAACAACCATTAACAATATGCAAACAAATGGACACAGCTGTATTCTATACAATTTTATTTCCTGCGCAGGGGACTGAATCTGTAATCTGCTACCCCTGCAGTACAACAGATAATTTACTGAAGTAACTGCATATGATATAAGTCAGAGTAAGAGACCATAGATTTTATCTTTTTCACTTAAAAAAAAGCCTGGTATTTCTAAAGGAGTTTCTGATGACAATTTTGGTAACAGTTACTGCTAACTACTCAACCACCCCACCTTTATCCTTACTTTTAACTCTCCAGTTCTAAAAGAAATACTGGCCATAAATTGCTTCAATTTTAAGAAAAACATTATGTTTCTCTGCTAAAATATTAAATTTAGGGCTGACAGAAATCCTATTGGTCTAGTCCAAATTCTACATGGAAAAGAAATGACAATATAGATAACTAATGGTGACAATATAGATAACCACTCTCCGAATGGTGAAATACTCTTTCCCATGACAATTATGTTGTCTCCCTTACACACTAGATTAAATACTATAATCCTAACTTTTTCATCAGTATTCCCCTATAAAATCTCTATAAAGAGTAACTTTTAAAGTTTTTAAGCCAAAACTTTCTGTAGTATATAGAACAAATTCAAACTCCTTTTCATTCTTTTATTTCAATTCATGATAGCATATTTTTAAAAAAGAAATTATTTACTTTTTACAAAGTTCACATTTAGAATGCCAAAGATCCCTCACTTAGAACTCAAGAGCTCTAATTTACTAAAATTCTATACAAACTTATATAAGTCAGAAACTGTGAATTTCTTCCCTGTAATACAGGAGTAAAATAAAGTCTTTGCATACTAACCTAGAATTCTATGTGATCATGATATACATGTAACTACAAACTATAAATGTACATTTGAGATTAATATAACTACTAAAAGAAAGTCTTTAAAATCTAATAATCAAAGCTGGAAAAATGTTTAAATGGTTAGTCCTTACCAAACTAGTATTAGTCTGTATGTTAAAATATTTTGATCATTTTTCTTTAATTACCTGCTTCCTAAATATAACTGCTAATGGTTCTTCAGATTTAACATGGAAAAATGGTGACAAAATCCAGTAATTATTACTGTATACAAGTGTATTATATGTCAAAAAAGTAAGTTACCTGAAAGTCATAAATTCCTTATGAAATTATAAAATTAAAGAAAATTTACCAGTGATCAGACAGCTGAGCCAGTAGTCTTAGACAGTAGGATGAATTAAGTAATGAAGGACCTAAACTCACTGGCAAAAATGGAGTGCTCAAAGAATACAAATTATTAGTAGAATCTGACAGCAACAGACTATTAGAAAATAACTTAAATCTTAGCTGTTGGAAGAGTATAGTATGTCACAAACTCGTATCATTTTGTACCCCATAAATACATATAATTACTTTTTGTCTATTAAAACTAAAAATAAAACTTAGTCTTGAGTTTTAGTAAGTAACAACGTTATTTTTAATGTGATGAAAAATTAAAACACAGGTCTGAAGATAATAAAACGTTATACAAAATTAGAGCCAGTACTAAACAATTCAACAGTTTTCACCTATATAATACATAGCTATGAGGGAAAAAGAAAAATAATCAACATGAATTTGAAGAAGCATTTCTCAATCTCAAAAAACTTGAATAAAATATATTATAACTCAAAGGTACTAGTACATAAAATTGGATACCTAACTGAGGTAACAAGAACTGCAAACAACACTGACGCTAAAGATGCTCTATAAAATTATGACCCCAGTTAGGATTCTCCAGCATTTCTTGGGAGGAAAGCAAAGAACAACAATCCTAGTTGAATGAAATACAAAAAAAATGGAAATAAGAGTATCAAGAGCACTATCAGTTTGAGGTTCAAAAACACAACTACAACCAGTCCCTCTTATCTCTTTAGGATACACTCTGAAAGGAGAGCAAGGTATCTGTTTGCTCAGTATATGGTAAGTCTCATAGGCAGGTTTCTCAACTAGTCAGCAATCACAATCTGAATACATAATAAGAGAAGCCACCTTGCAATATAATGACTTATTAAGCTTTGCTTATAAAAACATTTTAAAAGTGTGGCATACCAGAATCATCCATTACGGCCACAGCTTGCTCTGCTTTATGTTGCAGAGCTAGAAGAGCAGCTTGTCGTCCCTGCAAAGCTCGTAATTGCTCCTGCTGCTGTAACATCCTTTTTAACAAATCATGTTGCTTCGTCAAATTTTCTATCTCTTCCATAGGCTCCTGTTCAGGATCTCTGGCCTGAAAAGTAAGACCAATAATACTTATATCTGACTATTAAAATCCATGTTCCTGTTTCAACTACCAACAAGTACATACACAGATAATAAACTAGTATTAAATATACAACCCTAGACAGAGTTTTAGTAGATTTGAAGAAAAAGGAGTAAGAACAGAATGACGACAGAGACAGCCTGCCATATCAAGAGTTTGGTAAAAGAGTAAAAGATTGTAAGTAATGGCTTATAATGAAGAATTTGAAAAGGAAAGAAAAAAGATACATGAAATAGAAGATAAGTCTACAGAGTAAAAGGAGATTCACACAAATACACATAGAAATATGAGGCTCTATAGAAAGTCCAGGCCCTATAGAAAAGCAAGAGCAGATTACGCTGGGTAAGTACCCTGAAAGTCTCAGTAAAAAAGACCAAACTAAGAAACTTTCAGTCTCACTTCTTAAAAGTATGTTAAAAAACACAAAGCAAGCAAAAAACCCAGAAATCAAAATTTCTAGCCAAGAACAAAAATTTTTAAAATGCATTTTAAAATTTGTTATCATGTAAAAAGGCTCTAACATATATATTACTAGGCATATAAGCTAAAAATTTTGTTTTTATCATAAGTGTCATTAGTATTTTTACTCTTCAATTATGTGCATTCAACTGAGTGTGAGAACACAAAGGAAGTTATCACCCTGCCTAGAAGTAACAGATTAAAAAGGTATCACACTTAAAAGAAATGATCAAATTTTAAATGTTTATCCTGAAACTATTCTAAATGTAACCCACCAAGAAAAAAAAGTCAACTAAAGACACATATTTAAATACAACCTGAAAACAAAAAATTATAAGCTCAATTGTGCATGAAATATTTTCAACACTGATTGACCATTAAAATTTTTTTTAATTAGTCTGGCGTGGTGGCGCACGCCTTTAATCCCAGCACTCAGGAGGCTGAGGTAGGTGAAGCATTGAGTTCGAGGCTGGCTTGGGCTACAACACGAGCACAAGGCTGGTTTGAGCTACGTAGTGTAACCCTGCCTCAAAAAGACTAGGACCGGGAGTTTGGCTCAATGGCTTAAGCGCCTGACTGGCAGGCGCGAAGTTGTGAGTTCAATCCTCGGTGCCGCAAAAAAATAAATTTTTTTTTTAATTTAAGGGCTATGGGTATGACACAGTGGTAAGATGCTTACTACCTAGCATTTGCAAGGCCACACACACACACACAAATTACTTAATACATAAAATATTCTCCTCTGTTGTACTTAAGTCAATTTTAAATTTCCACTGGTAACATTTTTATTGCAGTTAACTAAGTTTTCAATGAATGATACCCTCCCCCTCTAAAATTAATAAGGACAGTAAAGGTTCAATATTTTCAATGAATGATACCCTCCCCCTCTAAAATTAATAAGGACAGTAAAGGTTCAATGATTTGCTTTAAAAGAAAAAATGCACTGATTCACTTTCCCTGTACTCATTTGATTCCAGCAAAATTATGGTGCACACAGAAGGTTCAAGAGATATTTCCTTCGGGCTGATATCCCTTACCAATACTATGCAAAAGTCTCTTCTCTTTCTTCCCCAGACAGAACTCATTAATACCGTAAGGGCAAGCAAGCATGAAACCATTTTACAACGTGACTTGAAAATCAAAACCATTAGTCAATGAACAACAATTTAAAAAAATCACACGCACAGAGTTAAGTAATCAGAGAGAGTTAAAATGAAATAGGAAGGAGACTATGCTGAGAGTATTCGATGTCAGAGCCAAGGCCACATCTACATATCCTGGACTATTTCTAGACCTCATGAACATGACAAGGAATCTATTACTTTCGTTAACACACTATTTAGTGAAGGTTTCTCTGTTGTAAATTTTTAATACATTAAAATCTATTCAAATTAACTACTGTTTATTCAGTTCTCTGCCATGCTACACAAGTAGAGTTACCTTGCTATCACTTGTATTTATCCCTGTCAAAATTCAACTTAGCAATTTTGTCTTTTATCTTGGAAAAAAACTGAAGGAGTAGCAATAACTATCAATACCTAACTCTCCCAAATTTTATGAAAAGTAATCTTGTAGTAATTTAAGCAAAGTCACTGGTAAAATGTAAAACCAGATCCGAATAGGTACAGATCTCAATGAAGCAACTCAAAGATGAGTATCCAAGTTGATATTAGTCAACATACACCCATACTCCTTTGGGAAAGTATACATGATACTTAATTACGAGAAGCATTCTGCAAATAAAAATATCACCTTGAAATAAGACCCCTCAAAAATGCTTATTTCCACCTAATTTATAATCCTCTTACCCCAAAATAGTTTAGACTCCAGGTTACGTTCAAACTATCTAGTTTTAAAAGATTTACTAAATAACTTAATATTACAAATATTTTGCCCTTTAAAAAGCAAACTTAAAAAAAAATTAATCCTTGTTACTAGCATCTACTTGCAAAAGTATGACACCCTAATTATACAAAATGCTATTTGTTAAAATAAGTATAATCATGTTCAGATTTTTTTGCAAATCTGAACATGACAGTGAATTCCCCACAATTTTTAAAATTAGTGGAGTTTTACTGCTTCTTAGTAATTCTGCATCTACATAAGTAGTATTTCAGACTCATACTTAAAAAAGTTGAGGCAAAGGAGGCTGCGAGGACTATGATCAAATACAAAGAAAAGAAAGATGAGAAAATGTAAATAAAAACATCCAGAAATAAGATGTTCACAGATGTTGCTCAGAATAGAAATTCAAAAAGGAAGCCAGGACTACATCCATCCTTCAAACACGTATTTTTAAACTTTTTGGGTCACCTTTAAAAACTACATTTTAGTTTACAAATTAAAAAATAGTAATTCAGGCATTAAATCTCAAGTTGAGTATCATAAAATAATTAAATTTTAGAAAACCTTATATCTCTCTTTTCTCTAAGAAACTGGGGTTCTCCAGCAATTATTCATTGATCCAAACATATTACTACAATATCTACAGTTACAAATAATATGTACTCCAAATTTTTTGTGAAAGATGAGAAAGATAAGGATACAAGCACAAAGAAGTAAAGCTATAATTTATCCAGAGTCACAGGCAAAATCAGGTTCCTAATCTCTTGTTTAGTATTCTTTATACAATATTGTCTGCCCCCAAATTATCTGCTTGGGTTCTAAATAGAGAAATACAGGATACAATCCGTAAAGCAGCATAGCTAGTTAAAGAGATGAGGCTAGTTCACAGGAAATAATTAGAACTGATGAAGCTAATAGCAGGAAAAAAAAAAAGCATGAATCCTTGTGGAAGGCTTCTTTTGTAAAATTACATAAAACATCATTTCTGTACAATATTCCACAAAGCTGAATTTGCCTGTATAGGCAGTGTCAGAATATCAACCACTTCTTATCAAGCTGCAACTCACAAGGATGTTGTCAGCTCTGAAAACAGGTCAGACCTCAACCTCTTCTGTTTTGAAAGAATCCTAAGGAGAGACTGGGGAAAGGGTGATGATAATGACAGATTCTGTACAGCAGAGAAAAAAAATAAAGTCAGGTGGTAAGAATTAAGGTTTGTATTTTTTACTCATGTCTATACTGAACTGCTAAAATAGTACTTTGCCCTTGCCAACAGGATATAAACACTCTTACACTGTTTTATCCAAATTGTTATAAATAAAAATATACATAGTTATCTTTATCTTGAATGACTTGATAGAAATCATAGAAAATTAAAAGGACAATTAAGCAGTGAAGAAATCCAGCAAAAAAATTCAAAGAAGTCAACTGGATAATTATTTTTCTAAAAGAAAAAAAAGAAGAAAAAAGTCTGGAAAAGGTTTCCAACAGCAACAAAAACATAACTCCCCCCAAAAAAGTATAAAAGTATTTCATTTTTATATAGATAGGAAAGCTAACAGCTTGCTCTATTTTTTCTCTAATGAATGACCATAAGAAATAAAAGTACAAAGTTTCATTTTAATGCATGCACTCTAATATCAAAAACGAAAGGCAACTGATGGATGGTCCAGGCTTCAGAATGTTATATACATTTTGACAGCAAAAAAGGAATGAAACTATGTTTTCTCTGTTATCTTTTTTCTGTTACCTTTCAAATCCTTTGTTAATATAAGTTAAAATCAGCTGCCACATGTAATCCATGAAACAGCACATATGAAAGCAGAAAGCGAAACAGTGAGGTACAGGAGGTGTTTGCTTTTACTAGAACAGTGAGGTATTTGCAAATTACAATAATTACAATAATTATCATATTAGTAATTTAATTAATCATATTAGTAATTTAGATATTTAGAGTGATAGCAATAACAATAAAAAGGCAAATAAGAAATATGGACAAAAGAAATGCTCATTTAGGCTTCCCAAGTTAATATTATGAAGTATACCTTTGAGGGAAATCCACATTTTCAGCTATATTTCCTATTAAGGCTCAGTTCCCTGTCTTTCTGAGGAATTCTGTCACCTTCCTCTTTCGGGCGTGTAGTAATGTCAGTGTCTGAAACCTGTTTATGTGAGGCTGAATTCCCTAGTTTGTCCTCAATGCACAGCTGAATTCTCAGACTAAATGATACCTCCTTCCTTAAATAGTGTAGCATATTAATTTCTTAACAAAACTCCTGTTTAACATATAAGCCAGTCTTGTAAACAAACACAAAACTTTTCCTGTCTCTCCTTAAAAAATCAATCTACTCCTACCCCCAAGCGGCAGCAAAATTAGACTTTCAAATTTCTATAGGCTAAATTGTTGCTTATTGAAGATTATATCCAAGGCAACTTCCAACCTATGCAAAATGGCAAGAGTATATTCTAACATTTATTCTGCTACATACTAATAAATTTCCACAATGTCATGATTTTATGTTCTTATGAGAAATTCTCATTATGGTGAACACTTTTTTGGGGAGGGTACCAGGAATCAAACTCAGGACCTTGGGTTTGCCAAGCAGGCGCTGTGCCACTGAGCTATATCCCTGGCCCAACACTTTAGATGCTAGTATATAAGTTATAATCATCAGCTACACCATTTCCCAACCCTTCCCAACAAATTCCTTTACACACACTGCCCTAAATCTTTCATTTCTGCTGATATGTAAAGAATAAATGAGTCTCAGCACCACTGTAGCTAAAAAGACAAGTTCCCCACAGTAGAATCCACTCTTCAACAACTGTCTGGATCAAGCCCTCTGAGTATTTCCTGGTGAAAATAAAGTAGAGAAAAAATTACCTCCTCAAACTAGGAAGGTCATGGAAGGAAAATGAGGCAGATAAACTACACAGGTTATACTAAAAAGGAAACAAACCCTCAAATTCCTAATTCTGAACAATATTATTAGTATAATCTTCAAAAACCAAAGTGACACACATGGCTATCCTTTAAAAAAAGTCCTTTTGGTAATAGGTTTTAAAATTTCCTAATGCAAATGCATCCTTATAGGTACACCCGTTAAAATAAAGATGGTTAAAGGTATACTTGCTTTGAAGTACACTAACTTCTATAAGTTAAGTCTATTCTATGAATCTTTCATCAAAAATTGAGATTTTTTTTCAAAAAATACTATTTTCAAAAATTTCATTCTGCAGTTAGAAATCCAGTATTTTTCTCACTGTGAAAAAAAATGTAAATGGTATCCTATACTATTTACTAGTCTTTATCTCATTTTTCAGTTGTCTGGTTTTGCTATAGTACTAAACTACAGCCTGAGAAATGAAAATCCCACGACCCTTAAAATCAGCCGCCAGTGTCAAATGAATAGACTTCTCTAATACACTACATGTTTAGCAATTATTAGTATCATTAGTGATTACCAATGGCCCTTATAGTCACAGTGAATTTTTTACTTTTCCAGTGCTTCCCAAAATTAGTACAGCTGTTTGACAAAACTAGAAAAACATTTCTGTAAAGTGAAGTTCAAAAACTACTAAATTTTCAATTCAACTATTAAAACTATTTTTAACATTAAGAAATAAAATTTAAGACTTCCATGTTTAAAACTACATATAGCATTAGCAATTTGAGGGGTTCTTCCCTAGAAAACTTTTCATTAAGGAATGCCTATAAAATATCACACTGAGAAATGGGAGGAAAGTTTAAATCTTCATTTCTATCACTTTAATTACCAAAAAGCCGCTTACCGTGGTACCTGAAGCCTCAGACTGCACATCTATGTTTAGCGATGTGCTCTCAGCTACAGAACCAGATCCCACAGCTGAATCTATAGTCCGAACATCCTCCTCCTCATTTTCTCTAGCCTGAAATATTTCAGTGGTATAAATCATACAACTATTAAAAAGGGCAATAAAATGTTATAATGGATGGCACGATTTTTTTGAAAATGTTACCTTCTCTGGGTGGCATTAGAATGTCATCAGTGTATCTACAGTGATGTTACAAAAGTAATTCAATATGTCATTAAAAAGTCCAAAACTTACAAGGATTTTTTGGAGAAATTTCATGTATGATTTTTCTTGTTCTTTAAGGTGGTCTATTAGATGAGTAAGACGTTCAACATTAGCAGATCTTTCATTTTTCTCCACAAGATCTTCTCGCATGGAACTGGCTTTAGTAATATAGTCACGAATTTGAACAAGCCTGCTTACGATCTGCAGAGGAAACACAAAAAAGAAAATTAAGAGGCAGGCATGGTAGTGCACCTCTGTAATCTTAGTACTCTGGGAGGCTAAGGCAGGAAACCTTTAAGTTCAACCTACTGACTTTGTAAAATCCTGTTTCAAAAAAATAAAAAAAAAACGCTGGGGATATAGCTCACTGTAAAGGCCTTGGGCTCAATCTCTAGTACTGAAAAAGGAAAGAAAACAAGAGGGCAAAGAAAAGTAAAAGAGGGGAGAAAGGAAAAACAAGCATGACAGTATACACCATGTAAAACACATGGCAACAATTTTACAGATTTTGACTTTTTGTCATCTTTTTTGGGACAGGGTCTTGTTATGCAGTTCGGGCTGGCCTTGAGCTTACTTTGTAGCCCAGGCTGGTCTTGAACTTGCAAGGATCCTCCTGCCTCAGCCTCTTGAGTGCTGGGATTACAGGTGTGTGCCACCACACCTGACTCAGATTTTTGCTTGAACTAGAATAACCCAAAATACATCTAGGTTTATCACATGGATTCATACATGCAAAAAACCTGAATCAAACTTAGATTTTAGTCAAAACAAAAATGTCAATACTAAAACTCCAACTAGCATCACTTTAAAAATAAATTTCAAAATTACTTTACCATGTTACCTGAAAAATTTTATTTGTAAAACAAACTATATCCCAATTTTCAATATAAAATTTCCTAATATTATATATTTCTTTATAAGCAATTTAAAGTATTACACTTTTGAAAATACTTTTGAAAAGAATATCATCATTTAAAAAATGTCTCATAATAGTCTAATAATCCCAGTGCTTCCAATCCCCCTTTACTAAAATTTAGCAATATAGTATTTGGCAAATAAAAGAAACCTTAATGAACTTGAATATGCCATTTCTCCAATCATTTGAGATTCAAAATAAACCTGACAGATTAATGAAGGGAGCCAGAGAAATACTTTATTTGTACCTAAATAAAATTCTGATGTTTATAACCTAATTTTAAAATCTTAATGTTTATACTTATAGGTTTCTGAAAACAAGCAAAATACATTTTATTACCTGGCTGCTCTCCATCGCAGGCTCTCCTCTCCCATCTTCTTCAGATACTTGGCAATTTTGCAAAAGATCATTACTTAATGCAGAAGCAAACAACTCTTTACATTGTGCTGATCCAATCATTTCTCTCTTTTGACTTGTAACCGCATCTTTGCTTTTGTTAGTATTAATCTGCATAGGCAAAAAGTTGAAGGGTTTTCGGTTTTCACTAGGCTGACGTTTGTTGTTAGCAGCTGTTGCTCTTCCTTGAGAATCACTTCCAATGCTTCTCTATATATAAAAAAGAAATTACATTATACAATCTTTCAAAGTAATTCCAATAATTTAGTTTTACCATCAGATATTAATTCAGTAGGTATAAATGAATTTTAATAAAATTCAAAAGAGCTTTAGATCTACAAAATTCTTTTACTAAAGTATTAAAATTTGATTCGCATTTCCTAGTCCTCATTTTGTGAGACAACTCAAGTAATAAATATGAACAGAATTAGCTAAAGTGAAGTACTAGAACTATGGACAACATTTATAATTCACACTTCTATTTGTTGCTTACTTACAAAGTTTTTATAGTCTTTGGATTCAACCAGCATAAAGATTTGGAAGCACTGTGTGCAAAAGTAGCTGGTTTAATACCTGGCATATAGTAAATGCTCAATGATCAGTATTACACATGCTTATTATACATGATTATATACACCACCACTGTCAAACTGGACTTGAATCTACTTTCAGACTCCAATATACAACAGTATTTCTACATACGTGAAAACCAGTTCCCCTCTCCAAGCGCAAAGAACAATAAATTATTGGTCAAGGGGTCGTTTTTTCTATCTGCTTCTAGATCTAAACTTTGTTTCAGTGAATATAAGTACAAATCAGTTTTATTCTACATTTGAAGTAATTCAGCACATCCCACACTTACCCAATAAATATATTAAACTTGATCCTTCTATTCACTTAATAATAATCTTACTCAGTAACATGCAACAGTTTCATAATTAAATAATTTTAGTCATTAGCATAGTAAGAAAATTCAGAAAGATATGTCTTTGTCAAGTTTAGAAATATATGAGACTGTTTTCCACCAAAGGACATAGTACTTTGATAACTGATAAAAATTCTTTCCGTATGCACAGAAACTTCAAAAAAAAGCAGCTCCATCTTTTATTCTTAAGACAAGTTACCTAACCCACTCCAAGTATCTCCTACAATTATAACTTGACTTTCCAAATAATTCACAAACCTGATCTAAATCACTGAAGTTTATCCGCTGTTTAAGTTTCTCTAATTCTGCCTGCTCTGGGACAGACATCTGAGTCATGTATCTACTGTGTGGAAACGTATGTGGAGTCTTTGTTCTTCTCCTTCCAACTCCTGGTGATGACTCCGGAGAAATATCATTAGTTACTCTTTTATCACTTTCCACACCAAACTTTTTCTTATTCTTTTCTGATGATCTATTTGCCCTTTTCTGTTGGCCACCCCAATCCTTTAAAAAAAGGAAAAGCAAAGTTAATCTGTCCTTTATTGAACCAGAAAAAAAACCTTGGTATGCTTAAAAAACTGATCAAGATTTAACTGATCTTTTTTTTTTTTTTTTAATTTTAAACAGAAAAGTAAGATTAAAATAAAACAGAATTTCACAACAGGCCAATAGGAGAGTAACAATAATCAACACATTGCATATTGTCATATTCACAGTAGTTGTTTAGAGTATAAGATATAGACACTGTCCAGAAAATTAATAGCACAAAACTTTCCCCTCAATGAATTAAGAGAAACCAGCTATATGACTATCTTTTTTTGTTATGACTGCTATATTATTTTCAAAAGAACATTTCACATTAAAAATGAAATCTGAAAATGACTCTGTGAAAACTATTTTTCACTCAAAATTCTTTTTCTTTAGCTAATTTTTTATATACATATACAGATCTTCTTTCAGTGTGTCACACAAGTGCAACAATATGATGGTTACATATGTGACTTATTTAGTTCACTGAGAAGTATATTTTCAAGGCACATTAACTGATCACCTTAAGATTAAAGTGACAAGACTTGTATATAAACATACACTCTTAATGTCATTTATAGTAACCGTTTTTCTCTTCATTACATCTATCCTAATGTCGCAGCCTATCAATAATTTCTCATTATACAGGTAAGTAACAAATATAAATTCCCAAGTCTCAACCCTAGAATCAATCTAAATATTCTCAATGCTTTTTTAAAAATTGTGTTTTCCATTTCTAAATTAAAGAGTGAAATAAATTATTTACTGACCTCCTATAAAGTCGGTATGTATGATGAAAACAAGACAGATCTGAAATTAGCCTGGGAACTAAAGTAATTACTGTTTTCTGACCCTAGGCAATTTATCTAACTTCACAAACTCTCAATTTCCTTATCTCTAAAATAGTGTTATCTTTAAAATAAAATTAAAAATAACAAACATCTGGCACAGTGCCTAACATTTAATAAGCAACAACTGTAACTATTATTATTTTATAGGCAAAAAATACTACATAATATCCAATATAAAATGACAAAAAAAAGTTTAATACTTCAACTAGAAAATGTATTATTTAATCATACCCACCTGACCTAATTCATTCACCAAAACATCTGTAAGTTCCTACTTTATTTCCACTGGAAGATATTTTAGTTACTACTTTAACAAAATTATTTGGGATATTTTCCTTATTTATAACAAAACTCATTTCTCTATGAACTGGCCCTCCTCCCCAATCCATGTTTGAGTGTTCCTGCCAAATTTAAATACTACTTAATTTACCCCTTTCTGGTTGGAAAACAAATGCATGTCTAATCCAAATTAGGATAATATTTTAAAATTCAAATTTGAAACTAAAAGATAACTAGTCAGTATTTAACTGCAGGTATAACTGAAAACTTCAGAATAATGGGGCACCGATATATACCACATGTACCAGAAAAGGAGAAAAAGTTGGTCTATGAAGAGACAGTTGTGGTAAGCAGAGGCACTGAGAAGCAACTAGGGTACTGAGATAGTAATTTGTGATAACTTTCTAGGTCCTTTTTCTAATCCCTTCCTAATACCCTTTATCATGGTTTTCACAAAGCGCCTTTATGTCCTTATAATAAATCTCCTTTTTCGGTTTAAACTAACTCAGGTTGATTTCTGATAATTGCAAACCAAAATGTCTTCAACTAGTAATCAACAGCCCAAGGTTCCTTAATATATTAGCTAACAGTGTTTACAAAGAGTTTTAGTAAGTTAGATTTGGTGAGAAGAAAGCTGCATTTTGAAAAAAAAAATTTTTAGAAGTTAAATTTTATTTTTGTTTATTTATTTAGTGAGGTGTGAGTATTCCTGGGGATCAAACCCAGGGCCTTGTGCATGCAAAGCAAGAATTCTACCACTGAGCCACACCCCAATCCCAAAAGTTACATTTTAACATCAGCAGTCAACAACACACCATCAATAGTAAGATATTATACCATATTGTTGAGTCGGTCATCAATACTCTCATTGCTCCAGTTTGGTAAATCCTGATCATTCATGCCTTCTTCAAAAGGTCCACCTCCTGTGGCCATACTGGCTCTTAACAATTAATTTTCTGCAAAACAATAAAAACTGCTTTTTAAGACATGAAACTTCAATTTTTAAATCATTCCGTGAAACAAAAATACAAATAAATCTGAGGCACTAATTTTATGAAATAAAAAGAGGCACTGTCACACACTGATTGATCGCTATTAGAATATAGTTAATGTGAGTTAAGCGGCTGGAGTGATGGAGATGGAAAAGCGATCTTTCTACATCCAAAATGTACACTGGCCTGCATTCTACAGTTCTAAAAGGTAAAGTGATAAGGGAGAAAAAAGTTAACCAGAACCAGAACTTCTCTTAGGAAAGAAAGTGTCTTTGTTCTGATAATGAATTTGGCCCAAGAATGGGAGCATAAGCTTTGTGCCAAAGATCTAGAAGTTTTAAGTGTTCTGATGAAACAAGGAGAGAGTTCTTGCTTTAATGGAAAGAAATTTCATACATCAGTAAAGGTAAGATGATGAGATGCTGAGAGAGAATTAAATCAAGGTGGGGTGAAGGGCCAAGAAAATCCAAGAGTACAGTGGCCAAACAACACATTAAGAACAATGATGTTTATTTCTGTACATCATAGTTTTCCCAATCTTGCTAAAATCTACTAAAAACTACAATTTCCCCCCATTGGAGCTTTTGCTTGTGCACATGAAAATAAGGGACTTAATGTTATACCTGGACCAAGAGATGAGAAAGAAAAGCAGCAATAGTGAAAGAGGGTCTGAAGGAGAAATGCTCAAGAGAAAAGATTTCTGTATTATCTTGGGGAGGACTGTGGATTTCCCCTAGCTGTAAAACTGTGCAAAGTGGAGGAAGGATAGGTGAAGGAGGAGAGGTTGAGAGAAATTTATATAAAATTCAAGGCACAGGAAGACATGGAACTATGAATAAAACAATATTCAAAAGAGTTATACAATTTTACCAAGGTCATTCAGTTACAAGAGCAAAAAAGAATAAAAATCCAAACTGCATGATTCTAAGATCCTAATTCGTCCCTTTTTGCTGCAGCATATCAAAGGATTATCATCCAAGACCAATCAGGATTTATTTCATGGATGTTTAAATTTTAGGATATCTGTTAGGATAATACATTACATTAAGAGATTACATAGCAAGTTAAACTTTATCAATTCAAAATAAAAGGTGCTGTGATAAAATCCAACACAATACTAATTTGAAAAATCCTAACACAAATACACTGACACATGCTCACAATATTTCAATATTGTTTCTATTTTTTTACTGGGCATATATTACTGTAATAATTTTCTAAAGAGCTGAATAGTATATCTTAAACAACAGTAAATATTATATTTAAAATATAATAGTCCTATTAAAATTAGACCAAGATAGCAAAGTCACATATCAGTTACTTAACAATGTTTCCAAAGTTCAATCAAGAATATGAAACAAACATTAGTATTAAAAAGAAAAAACTGATATCTTAAGATGCACTTAAAAAATTTAAACAACTTCAAAATATCACCTGTAACTACTTTAAAAATATAATGATGCCACTTAAAATAGTGACAAAATATAAAATATCATGGAATGATATAATTTTGCCCCATGTGAAATTATTAAAATGCTAGTAAACAATGTAAGAAAAAATCTAAAATAGAAAAACCAGGCCAAGGGTGGTGGCACCCGCCTGAAATCCCAGCACTTGGAAGGCTGAGCTGAGGCAAGAGGATTGCTATGAGTTCGCGGCCAGCCTGGGATCCAAAGTGAGTTCAAGGCCAGTCTGAACTGGACAGTGACACCCTGTCTCAAAAAAAAAAAAAAAAAAAAGAGAGAGAGAAACCAAACTATCTTCTTTGATAGAAGACTAAAAATTACAAATATCTTTTTTCTAACTATATTGGTATGATGTAGTTTTAATAAAAATCCCAGAGATTCTTCATACAAATCGACAAATGATACTGAAATTCATTCGGAAGAATAAATAAGTAAAAAAAAATTAGTATCAGTAAAAGAGTTGCAATAGAAGTCCGGAGGGTAGAAAATTAATCCAAGATACCTAGCCTTAAGTATTTATATAGTAAAACTGGTACTAGCCAAAGAAAGAAAATCTCCAAATATACCCAATTTGAAAAAATTAATCACTGCTAATATTTATTGTTTACCATATGACATGCACCATCCTAAACATTTTACACACATTATGTAATTTTATTCTCATAATTCTGTGATGCAGCCTTATTCAACTGATGGGATAACTTGGTAACATCTATTTAAAAGATTTATTTAGAATATTGCAAATACATGCTATCAAAAATTTTAATGTAAAGATTTATGTAGAGCCTAAACAGCTTTAACTGACATCATTTTAATCACAGAACACGGAAAAATGAGTTCCATTACTATTTTCTCACAATAGTAAGATACATGTTTCTAAATCCACTCTATTTTTTTTGTTTGCCTTTTTAATCTTACTTATACTTTTCTAATCTATTTTTCCTCCTTTCTATTTTAATCTAGTCACTTGGTATTATGGTATAAGCAGTCTTCATCTATTTGAAGAGAATTAAACTTTTATTATTTACTGTGACTTAACTTTTTATGTGGGATGGTACTAGAATTGTGGTACCTCTCTACACACTTCAAATTAAACTAAAACCCTGAATAAGTTGGAGGAAAGCAGATATATATATTGAAACTAAATATACCACTCTATTTGAATCAACAAAACACCATACCATGTACCAACTATTGTATCAGGTTTATTTTATGGCAATTACTTATGAAGTAAATGTATTTATCTTTTTAATTAAAAAATATTTAACTGATATAGAAAAACAAAAATTGCACATATTAATGCAGTACCATGTGAGGTTTTTATACATGTATACATTGTATAATGTTTAAATGAGGTTAACATATCTATCTCCTCAAACATGTCTTTCTTTTCTTTTTTTTTTTGCGGCACCGGGGATTGAACTCACAACCTCGCGCCTGCCTGACAAGTGTGTAAGCCACTGAGCCAAACTCCCGGCCCTTTCTCAAACATTTCTTTATGGTACAAATTTATTTTTTAATCATTACTTACGTAGAACATTTTTATATTAGCAAAATTTGTTTAATATATCCTTGCTTTCTACAAAAGTAAATGTAAACCAGGAGTGGTGACCCACACCTGTAATTCTAGCATTCAGGAGGCTAAGCTATGAAGATCCCTGTGAGTTAAAGGCCAGCCTGGGCTACCTAGAAAGCTCAAGGTCAGTCTGAACTCCAAGAGCCTGTCTTAAACCCTGAGGCAAATTACTCTCTCAATACACAAAATTATGATAGCTAGAACCTCTACCTCCATACTAGCATATTCCAAATCTATTGCTCCTTTTCCTTAATTACATATTTCTCCCAAAGCAAAATCATTAAGCTTTGCTACAGCCATCAAACTCAAATCTCTATCTCTATTCTACTCCATACTCATAGGTAACAGCTCTTCTTACCCCAACCCTGGGACTTTTACAAACTCACTGTATCCTCCATTCATTCCTCAACATTCCTCCTACCTATTCCTAAACATTTCCTCCTACTTCTTTGACTTAAGTAAAACTCCCAGTCCCTCTAAAAGCACCATCTTCTAAAGAATCATCTCTAAAACAAGACACCAAGATTTATGGGAAAAGGATATTATCTCAGAATCATTTTTATTTAACTAATATTTTTTTGAAAAATTTGCCTTCAAAAATATTCTGCAAGCCGGGCGTGGTGGTGCACACCTTTAATCCCAGCACTCGGGAGGCTGAGATAGGAGGAGCGCTGTGAGTTCAAGGCCGGCTTGGGCTACAACGCAAGCTCAAGGCCGGCCTGAGCTACATAGTGCGACCCTGCCTCAAAAAACTAGGGCCGGGAGTTCGGCTCAGTGGCTTAAGTGCCTGCCCTGGCAGGTGCGAGGTTGTGAGTTTGATCCCTGGTGCTGCAAAAATTAAAAAAATAATAATAATAAATCTGCAGACAATGAGCACCATTTCCTACCGACCTAACTAATATGGCGTTGCTCCTTTCTTGACTAAAATTGTCTCTTACTTTCACTCTCCAAATCACTCTCTGCTTTTAGTAACAGAATATTTGCAATGATTTTTCTAAGATTTTGGTCTCAATTCCAATGTGCATTCATCTTCTTCAGTTTTGTACCTTTTTAACTCTGGACTACTAATTTAACTGCTGAAATTCCACTTCTGATCACAAACTCTTGCATTCTACTTCTCTGTCTCATTTCTGCTGAACTTGCTGTTGGCTCTCTTTAATACTCCCAGTCACGCAATTGTCATTTTTTCCTTGAGTCTAATCCTTACTCAAACCCAAACACAAAACCTACTCAGCCATTCCAAAAATGCAATGCTAGCCATCCTTGATTTTCTCACCAATTTACCCATTCTGTCAACTTCAGATAGCCAACTACCCTGCTTTTATCACCACTTTACACTGTCAATAGTGGGAAAATAGTCATAAAATGACGTTCAGCCCACTATTAAGGTACGCATGATTCTATTAAGGTGTACGACACTCTCTCTCTGTCCTCCATGAAATACTGTAAATGTTTTTGCCCATTGCCCTGTTTCTAGTACTGGACAGTTATTAAACAGTACACTGGAGGCACTAGAACCTGCAAAATGTATTGCTTACTATACATCTCCTATTCGCTCCAAATTCCCTAGTGTGATTACTCCAAATCATTTCTACTGTTTTTCAAGTCTCAAATCCACTTCCTCCTTCTGAAAAGGCCATATCCTCTATTAAGAAAACCAGTGTGCGCTAACTCAATTTTTTATTCCTCATATCCATCTTCCCTAATGTGCTAAAAAGAAAAACTATTTTATAACCAACTTTATAAAATATTTCACTAAGTGCCTACTATTAAGCAATCATTTAATGTTTTAGAAACTCATACACTCACATTTGACCTTTTCAGAGTTCCATTTTTCTTTTCTTGTGTTCCATTTTTTTGTTACAGAACAAAAAAATTTCAAAACCTCACTGAAAAATATATAATTAACATACAAATCAACTACCAATTTGTATTTTCTCATGATAGTTTCATTGCAGATCCTTACAAGGAAGCTGAAAATGTGCTTTTGGGGGTGAGGGATACAGCTCAGCAGCATAAGCGCCTGCCCTCAAGCAGGAGGTTGTGAGTTTGACACTGGGCACAAAAAAAAAAAAAGGAAAATCTGCTTTTATAGAAAAGCAAGAATGTATTAAGCACATTTTGAAAATGGACAGTCGTAGGCAATTGTAATTTTTTAACAGAATGAAATTCAAATTATTTTATATATCTTTAAAATAGCAATTATGTCTAAAATGCATTTAACATAATTTCTTCTCATTTCCATCTTCAGTCACTTACTTTCTAAACTGCCCTTAATAATTACATAACCTTCCATCAGTAAACTGGCATTCCCCAGCACCTTTCTAACATGTGGCAATGCATTACACACAAAAACTAATGTTCAAAGCGATTTTAGACAACTACAAGAACAATCAATTACAGGCATAACGAACGAGAAGCAAAAAAATTCATAAAAAACAAAGCCAATTACTGTAACAGAAATGTGAAGGAGATAACCTGGCATTACATGGACTACAAAGAGTAGCTATGCACCTGCTTGTCATAGTACAAATTCAAACGTACAGGGGCTTAATAATAAATTCAGTGAAAAAGATACTGCATAAATCATTCTAGGAATGGTTAGGTGACAAAGTTAGAAAAAGGGACTAAAGTGGCATGCCAAGAAATCGTAAACAAGGCAACAAATCCAGATTTTTTTTTTTTAATTTAGAAAAGGCCCTCAATCAAGCATTGGTATTTGGATAGCAGTCCTCATCAATAGTTTTTCAGCTATTTTACAAAGAAAAATAATACACAGAATGAAGTCAATTACCTTTTTAGAAACTAGTTTTTACGCCTCAGAAGCAGCTCCTTTCCTGAACACTTCAAAGCTGTTGTCTGCTAATGATTTTTTAAAATTCAGTGAATTCTTACACTGAGAATACAGAATAACAAATACTGTATCATAGTCTAAAAGTTTCGAAAGTCAATAAAGAGGAAAAATATTATTTATCAATATTTTAAGCTCAAGTTACCTTAATCCCTTGGGAAAACAATGTGATACACATATATACTTAAATCCCTCAAACCTCTGAGTCTACCAAACAGCAAAGAGATATATTAGCTTTTATCCTGGCATATAATAAAAACAGTTAACCCTAACTACCGCATCATCTCAGGATCCATACAAAAGTTTACTCTTCTGATCGATGAAATCATTAACTGCTGTCAAAGTAGTCAAAGACCTCTGAATATCTAATGATGAAAAAGTATTTTTAAAAGAGCTACTTCATAATAAAATAATAGTGTCACTGTATAAACACAAAGTGCACCTTTAATTTAAAAATTCTGTATTACAACGGCATCTGCTCGCCCTCACCAGGAAGGTGATAGGGAAAGAAAAGAGCAGGTGCACCTAAAGCTGCACAACACGCACTCCGGTAACCAGAAAATACCAGGAGGAGGAGTCTGAAAAGCAGTTAAGGAGGTGGGGTCGCCAACGGCGCCCAGAAAGCCCGCTTCTTCTAGCGCCAAAACACGATCTGTTACCTGCAGTTCACACCACACAGACCTCAAACCAGCCAGGAAAGAAGGAAAAAAAAAAAAAAATCAGACAAGGCGAGCCCCAGAGCAGTGGGCCGCGGGACAAAAAGTTCACTCGACCAGGCGCTCCAGCGGGGCCTAACATCTAATCCTCATTTCTGCAAAAGTAAGCAACGTTTCCCCGACTCTGTCCCCCAGTCTAACTGGATCTGCAGTAAGGAATGCAGAAGGGGGCACAGGAGACACGAAGTCATGAAGAAGAGCTACAAAATGAACATTCCCTTCGCAGAGATAAACCAACTCTAGACGAAATCAGGAACGCCCACCCCGGTCCTCAGCTCTAAGAATATCTGGGCTAGCAGAAAGCCGCCGCTCAGCCTCGCGCTTTCCCCCTCGGCCCTTCTCAACCCAGGAACTCCGGCGTCCCCAGACCCGCAGAATGGCGCGGGGGACGGGGGACGGGGGACGGGGGACGGGGGCGGGGGACGGGGGACGGGGGACGGGGGCGGGGGACGGGGGACGGGGGGCGGGGGGCGGGGGGCGGTCCCGGAGCCTCGGGCCAGAGTCTCCGAGAACTCTGGGACTCGAAGACAGCCCCCACTCTGCTTCCTGCGCCCGTGAGGGGCGACTCCGAGCACCTGGGCGCAAGGCGGCCTCCTGCCGGGACGAGACGGGCACCGGGGCGCGAAGGCCGAAAGCGGCTCTGCGGTCGCCGACGCGTCCGAGATGCTCACCCGGGAGATCGTGTCGGTTGGTCCCGGGGGAAGGGGCGCACTGTCCACCCAAGGGACGAAAAGCTGGCAGTGAAGACGACCCAGGAGCCCACAGCGGTCGCGTGGGCCCGAAGCCAGGCCCGACAGTGTCAAGAGTCCCAAAGTCGTTGCTCTTCCGCCCTTAGGGCGCGCTGCCCTCGGTTGCCAGGGGCCGGGGACGCGCAGGCTTTACCTATTAGCGAAGTGGCCCCTCCTGCCACGGGCGGAGCGGCGGTCACCCCCCACGGCCCGCCACCGGCAGCGGCCCGTCCCGAGAGACCACAGAGGAGCTTCACAAGGCCCCTGACTACCTAGAGCCCAACAGCCCCATTTTCTACTTCAGCTTCTCGGCGTCAACCGCCGCAGCCTCCGCCATCTTAGGATCTCATTGTGGTGGGAGAAAAGGGGCGGGGGGACTGCAAAGGGGGCGACGCGCGGCGAGACTTGCGCCGTCTCCTCGGCAACCGCCGCGCGTGGGTGGGGGTTAGAGAACGCGCTGGACCGGGAGCCGCAATGCGATCTCTGTACGTGCTAGACTTAGGTCACGTGACCCGCGGGACTCTGGGCAGTCCCTTCTAGTCCTTTAGCCGGAACGAATTATACAAACGCAAAACTAGAGACTACATATCCCAGAATGCGTACGCGACCCGGGTTGAACGCGCCGTCTGACCACAGGCTCGGCACTACAAGTCCCAGCAGGCTGTGCGCCTCCCTGCGCTGGCCTGTGCAGAAGCGGATTGACCCCTGGGCCCACTGGAAAACAGAGTTGGGGCGCCTTCTGCTTTTCCGTGGGGGTGTTAGCTCCGGATCATGCCGGAAGGTGGAGGAAAGACGGGGATCTATGATTTAGTCCCTTTCCACCCACATACCGGTGACTAGGAGAAGGAAACAAAAAGGACTTTTACAATGTAGTCCAATCCCTAAGTTTAACAAGGGAGGAGATAAAGCCACCGTAAACAATTTGCTTCATAACAGACACAGTGGGGTGTCTTAAATATTGTTAGTGTCACTGTAGAAATGAATTTACTTACAGTTTAATCTTGGAAAATTGTTTCTGAGCCTGAGGTTCGAAAATTCCCGTATTTATATTCCGTTAACAGCTCCATTAGGGTTAGTAAATTGACAAGTAATCGCTAAAACACCATAATTAGGTAACATGACAAAATTTCAGTGTTCCTCGTTGAAACGCTAAAACACTTCCCAATTTTAGTTGCGTCCAAGGGCATCGTATTTTTTAAAAGTTGGTGATTATGGGATAAAGTTTTTAATGCAAAATAAAGGTAAGCAGAACTGAGGAACGAGTTTCTGGATTCCAAAAGTTGTTCTCAATTACCAACAAAAATTGTTTAAAAATTGTTAATAGAACTGCATTTCAGAAAATAATCAGATAAACAAAGCATTTCTGTAATTTGCTACTGCACTCATGTTTGATCAGTGCTCAGATCACCATTAGTGCAATAATGGCAATATTGATTTTTTTTTTTTTTTTTTTTTTTTTGCGGCACTGGGGATTGAACTCACAGCCTTGCGCTTACCAGGGCAGGCGCTTAAGCCGCTAAGCCAAACTCCCCAGCCCTGGTTTTTTGAGGCAGGGTCGCACTATGTAGCTCAGGCCGGCCTTGCGCTGGAGTTGTAGCCCAAGCCGGCCTCGAACTCACAACGCTCCACCTACCTCAGCCTCCCGAGTGCTGGGATTAAAGGCGTGGCAGTATTGATTTACCATATTTTTAAGAAATGTTCTGTGTTTCTAATAGGTAAGTACTGAGATAAGAGAAACATAGACCTTGCCTTTGAAAAGCTTATATTTTAATGAAAGATGGGGAAGTGTAGTATGATGTAAATAAATTATGTATTGTAAGAAAAAGTACAATGGCAACTCAGGGCACAAAGAAGCTAAGCAGTTGGGTGTTTAGCACAGTCTAGAACACATTGTCTCAATCCTACTACTTGGAGCTCTTGGTCAAGTCACTTTTTTAAGGCTCAATTGCCCCATCTGAAATGGAAGCAGGGGAGAGCATAATACTACCCACATTGAAAGGATTTAACATTTTTTCTTGGTTTCTTTAATACCAAACAATGTTAAGAACTTCATTGTATTTTTCTTAATTCTCTCAACAACCTTGAAAAGATTAGTTTTACATAAAATCCATTTTACAAATGAGAGGTAAAATAAGTCAAAGTTATAGCAACTCAACATAGTAGAACCTAACTTGAAGCTGAGGTCTACCTTATTCATTGAAGGGATTTATTATTATTAAGAAAGAAAATGAATCAGACATGGCAGGACATTCCTGTAATCGCAGAACTTTGAGAGGCTAAATTGGGAGGATTGTAAATTCAAGCCCAGCCTAGATAATTCAGTAATTTAGTGAGATCCTGTCTCATTAAAATAATATAAAAGGATTTGGAATTTAGCTTAGTCTAAAAGCCCTGGGTTCAATCCCCTGTACTAGCGCCAAAAAGAAAAGAAGCACTAACATGGTAAATTCACTAAATATTATTATCATTTTGTTGTATAACAGTATTTTTAAAATGTATATAGAAGCGAAGCTATTGTCATGTTTTCTAAATTTATGAATCCTCAAAATGTCAATACTGTTATGTCTGTGTGATAGTTAAGATCTAAAATGTCCCCCCTCAGGTATTCAGAGGTATGGGAAAATGACTGGATCAATAGCTGAATGTGCTATTAGGAAGTAGGATCCAGTTGGAAGAGGTGGGTCTCTGGAGGCATAACCTGGAGGAATGTAATCTTGTCCCCAGCACCTTCCTTCACTCTCTGCTTCCGGGGTGCCAAGGGTTAAAGAACTTTTTTTACCACGCTCTTTCACCATGACATCTTTGCTTTGGAGCCAGTAAACTATGGAACACACCTTCTGAAACTGAGCCAAATAAATCTCTTCTCCTTTAAATTGTGCGTGTTGTGTATTTGGTCTCAGCAGTGATAAGGGTAATTGTTATGGTTTATATTTCATTGTTCTTCATGTGCTCATCAGCAGGGATTTTGGAAGGTGATTGAATTATGAAAGCATAGAGCTGACCTGCTATTATGAAGGGTAACCCAGTTAGAGGAAGTCACTGTATGGGGACAGTGACCTGGTAGGATATATCTCTTCCTGGCTCCTCCCTTCTCTCTCTCTCTGTCTCTCTCTTTCTCTCTCTCTGTCTCTCTCTCTCTCTCTGCTTTCCAGCTGCCATGATGTGAGCAGCTTTCCTCTGCTATACTCCTCTGCCATGCCATTTCTTCCCTGGAGCTGACTGACCATCTACTAACCATGAGTCAAAATAAACCTCCTTTTTTATTTTTTGTCTTTAATATTTGGAATTTTATTGGTTGTGTTGAGGCTCAATAAAGATATTTCACTTTGTACACAACTCTTAACACACATACCAAAAAGTCTAAAAAGCCATATATTGTTTCTTTTTCAGTTATCCCACTGACTTTCCAGCTTCAAATTTAGAGGCAGATTTTCAGTAAAAGGATTAAGTACCAATCTTCAAATGCTGGCAAAGTATTACTTATGTGTTACTGACTCACAGTTTCATGTCATACACATTACATACTCAAATTTTCAATCCTTCACAGCACATTAACAAAATTAGGCAAACTACCACGACTAAAGATGTCATGAAGTGCACATGATTCTGACAGGGCAATAGTCAGGAAGTAGTTTTCTTTAGGAAGCAACTATTAAAAGCAACATGGGAATAGAAGTCATTTAAAATATCTGAAACATATTAAATGTGTGACCATGATTCCAAATTGCCATTTAGTATGTTTTTTATTGTAGGATATAAAACTAACCCAACCTATCAAATGTTAAGCTGACACCCAAAACAGTCAAAGTCTGCCATAATTCAATATTTCACTGTTTTCTGGATGTACTAAAAAATAAACAACCAGTGAATGATTTCGCTGCTAAAACAATCATTTACACTTAAAAAATGCGATGAGGTAGGATTTTAAAAATGCTTCTAGAGCTACTAAAAAACTTGCATTTACGAAATAGTTGATAAAAATATTCCTCTGAATTGTACAGGAGGGGAGACAGGACCACTGATAAGCCATGGTGTGTGGTTAATCAGACTTGGCTTCTTTCTCCTCTGCATCGTCAGAGGCTGCACTCTCTTCAGTTTTCATTTCTCCATTTTCCGCAGATAAATCTTCCTTGGTTACTTAATTAGCCACTTCGGCCTGTTTTCCTCTCGTTCCCCTTTTCCCTTTTGCTTACACTTTTTTGTTTTTTTTTTTTGTCCAAAGATTTATCCTTTTCCACTCCATTTTTTGGCTTCGTTTCCAATTTTGCAAGAGCACGTTTAGCCAGCAACCTCACCGGTCTCCTCTTGGGCTCCTCCTTCGCCGCCCCTGGCCAAGCTGACCTTCCTCTTTGGGCATCTTGGCAACGCAGAGGGCGCGCACAGAAGCTGCAGGCTGAGGTGTGTGGGAGCCCAGCGGAGCTATGCTGCTCCTACCCTGCTTGGGCGCTGTCACTAGTCTGGCAGCCAGAGCTGCTGGGACCCGTGGTGCGGGCGATGGGATTCCCTTTCCTCCTTTACATTGTGGGAGTTGGAAATTTTGTCCCAGTGATAAGGAACGTGACTAAGGCACTAATACAGAAAACTGACCCCGGGAGTGGGGTTGTTGCTATGGCTGTACCTGACCATGTATGTGGTTCAAAAGCCTTTGGAACTCTTGCAGGAAGAGTTTGGAAAGGTTCAGAGATATGGGCTAGAGAAACCTTAGCAGAATAAATGAAAAGAGACGTGGATTTTAATTAACATAAACTAATTAGTTGTCTAAATCTGTAAAATATATTTCTTTTTTATATATATAGTACTGATATTACCACTGATCAGGTGGTACTTTCTATTTAACATTTTATGTTACATTACTTATCTTTTAATATACTTTGTATGTTCTTTATCCACAGATGAACTGTAAGTATAGATGTAACAGAAACTCTACCTTTTGTATTTCTTTATATCCCTAATGCCTTGCAGAATTTATTCATGTTCATTAACTTGGTTTCTAAAAGGTTTTCTGCAAATAAATATTTTTTGCAATGCCCAGTTCTAACCTGCAGGTGGGGATAGAATTTAAAGGAAAAATCTTCATTGACACCTCCCCATACTATTTATAACTGAATTTTATCATTGTTCTTATGAGATTTTTGTTATGAAAGAATACATGACAAAGCCAGGCGTGGTGGCGCACGCCTTTAATCCCAGCACTCAGGAGGCTGAGGTAGGCGGAGCGTTGTGAGTTTGAGGCCGGCTTGGGCTACAACGCGAGCACAAGGCCGACCTGAGCTACATAGTGCGACCCTGCCTCAAAAAACTAGGGCTGGGAGTTTGGCTCAGTGGCTTAAGCGCCTGTCTGGCAGGTGCGAGGTTGTGAGTTGGATCCCTGGTGCCGCGAAAAAAAAAAGAAAAAAAACATGACAAATGTGTAAATTATAAATTACAATTGTAAAAACCCACAAAAATCCAACTAATCTGAAAATAGAATTTAATATATTTAAAGACTCCTTGCTTTCTTCTCCAAGCTCAAATATTTTTGCACACATACATACTATTTATTCTTTTTTTTTTTTTTTTTTTGCTGCACCAGGGCTCAAACTCACAAACTCGCGCCTAACCAGACAGGCGCTTAAGCCACTGAGCCAAACTCCCTGCCCTAGTTTTTTGAGACAGGGTCGCACTATGTAGCTCAGGTCGGCTTTGTGCCCTCGTTGTAGCCCAAGCCGGCCTCTAACTCACAACGCTCCGCCTACCTCAGCCTCCTGAGTGCTGGGCATACTATTTATCCTGAATTAGTGTTATCATTCCCTAATTTCTTCATATAACTATGGATTTCCATATGTAAATATTGTTTATTTTTTCTTATTTTCAGACTTTACATAAATGGTATCGTACTACACATATTCTTGCTTGACTCGCTTTTCTCATTCAACATTATCTTTCTTAGATTCCTCCGTGTTAATGCATGTACACACAAAGTCTATTAAGAGGAATGTAAAAATAATTTTGAAACATATGTAAAGGGATGTATGTGTATATAAACATGTAATATATATGTATGTATGTCACATGTGCACACACACACACACACACACACCTTGACACTGGGGTACATTCCCAGTCCTTTTTTATTTTTTATTACTTTTGAGACAAGTTCTTGCTACGTCACTAAGTGGCCCAAGTTGGCCTCAAACTAGTGATCCTCTTGCCTTAACTTCCCAGAGTGGTGGAATTGCGAATGTTGCCACCATGGAATAAAACTCACTTTAATTCAGTGTAGTGGGTAACTTCATGGAAGAAGAGATTGGTCATGCCAAACAAGGGAATAGTCAAAGGCCTCTGACCTACATTTTACACCTTCTCAGCTTTAATCTAGCTCAGAGTTTCTTGGCACTATTGCCATTTTGGGCTGGATGATTGTTTTGTTTGGATCTATTCTGTGCACGGCAGCATCCTGGCCTCTACCCACTAAATATTAGTAGCAATCCCCTTCTCAATTATGAAAATCAAAAGCTTCTCTTGACATTGACTGCCAAGTATGCACTGGAGTTTAGGGGTAAAGAGAAAATCACTTGCAGATGGGAAACACTTACCTAGTCTTTCCCCTGAGAAAACCCTATTGATTATGATTTTTTTATATATTATTTTTGCTCAAAAACTTGAAGTTAGCATATATAATTAAATCAATGATATCAAATTCAGGTGCATAAGTAATGTTTCAAGGCTGTTGTTACTTTCCTCCGTTTTTCCTATTTTTGATTAGTATGACATCTCTCATTACTGCCTAATTCAGATTCTTCATTACTAAAACCAAAAACACCCAGTTCCTGATTTCAATAGATAATATTAAGGTTTACACCAACCTTAACTACTCCTTTCTTCATAACTAGTTTATGTCCTTTTCTTTCAAAAATCATTCATTCAACAAATGTAATCCTTGTGGTTCTGATACCCTCCATATTTGCACTTAATCAATCTTTAGAGATAAAGGTTTTGTTTCTTAATTCATGAGAAAAAGGTTATAAAGCCATGAAAATTAACTTCAACTTTTACTTTTAAACCCTTATTATTGAAAACAAAATTATATGAAATAAGGACTTACAATTGCCATAGTTGTAAGGCAGTACTCGTTTGTGATTTTACAGAAGACCAAGTATGATTCCAAAAAGTGGGTTTGTTTCTCAATAAAACAAAATCTGCAGGTCAGTGCATGTCTGCAACAAGTGTGGGCTATGTTTGGGGTGGCACTGCTCCACATTAAATTCCCTGTATCATATAGTCAAGCCGTATGCTATTATGCTATGATTTTTTTGCCCTTTACCATAAAAAGACTTCCCATACTTCATTTCCCTTTCCATAATAAGGATTGTAAAGTCAGGGGAGAATTGGCAAAAGATGCATGAACTCAGATTAATCAGGTAGAAAAGGGTAAGATGATCTCTCTGCTGGAGAAAGGTGGTAAACAGGACTGTCCAAGGTTATACCCCCGATTTAAAAAAAGAAAACTAGCAAAATCATGACAATAGTTCAAGGAGAATGATGTAAGGCAGAGGTTGACAAACTTTGCAAAAAGTCAAACGTTAAATATTTTCAGCACTGTAGAGGCATACTATGTGTTTGTAGAGTGAAAGTAGCCATAGGCAATATGTAAATGAAGTGCATGACTATGTCTCAATAAAACTTCATGGGCATGAAACTCAAGATTTTATACAATTTTTATATGTCACTTAATACTGATCTTCTTTTTATTTTTTTCCCAACCATTTAAAAACAGAAAAACACACAGTGGACCCAATTTAGCCTGTTAGTTTGATAGTAATAGTTTGCTGACCTCTAACATACAGTACTGAATACTTGTAGTTCTTAGATAACTGATGAATGTTAGATCAAAGTAGAAACTAGCAATGGAAGAAAATATAGTTTCACTGAGTTGCAGAAGGATATAAAGCCATTGCAACTGAACAATATTTATAGATATTGATCTCCAGGGCGTGCCCTAAGTGATACATCTCCTTCAGCACATTCAGCTACAAACTCTTCAGTGAAAGAATCCACTGATGGCTATAGCATCTTCATGATCCAAATGCCTTCCAAAAGCCCTAACTCCAAGAGCACGGACCCTCTGGAGGACATTTCAGATCTAAACCATAACACCAATCCCGTACAACTCCCCTACCCAACACACGCACACCCCACACACACACCCTAGGTGAGAAACCTTTATCTCTCAACTTTCCTGAACACTTCCCTTCTTTCTCTGCTTCCTGGCCACCCTGAGGTAAGCAGCTTTCCTCCACTATGCCCTTCTATCATGCCATTTCTCTTTTGAAACCAGCCAACCTTGGACTGAACTGTCTGAAACTATGAAACAAAATAAACTTCTCGCTTTCTGGTAAGCCGTGCAAGCTGCGCGGGTTCCAGAGAGGGAAAAGCCAGCACTGCCTGAGAATCGGCCATGCTGGGACTGAGAGGACTCAACAAGAAATCAACTAGCCAGTCTTTCTGGTAAGACGCACTAGCTGCACAGGTTCCAGAGAGGGAAAAAGCCAGCACCTCCTGAGAATTGGCCATGCTGGGACTGAGAGGACTCAACAAGAAATCAGCTAGCCAGCCTTTCTAGTAAGCTGCACAAGCTTCACGGGTTTCAGGGAGAGAAGAGTCAGATAGCACCACCCATAAGCCTATGGGTGCATGAACTGAGAATCAAATACTGTGTCCATCTGTCTGCCCTCTCCCTTAAGCAACCAGCTGGTTCAGAGGACAGGCTGAATTGATAGCAACTAAGGTACATAAAGCAACTGAATGCTTGTATTGTTTGGTTGATTTTGCAGGCCTGGGGCCAGCGGGCTGAGCATCTGTTGGGAGGAGGACAGTATGCAATATAGCAAATATGGGGGTTTTCCTTCTATCTTGTCTTTGAAGTCCAATATTGTTCTCACTGTTTTGCTTATTCTGATTAATCATTTTGCTTTATTAAATACTCTGTTTTGATTGGTTTTATTCTGTTTTGTTTTTGGTTTGATTTTGCTGTACCTGATGAAATGGACAACTATTGTGAAGATAGCAAGATATACTATGGTAGCTATTGTTGTTTTCCTAGTATCCTGCTTTGAAGTTCTGTACCAATTTTGCTGCATTGTTTTGATTGTCTTTGTTCTGTGTTGTTTTATTGGATTTTACTATCTTTAAAATAAAAAATAAACTTCTCCTCCTTTAAATTTCAGGTGTTGGGTATTTTGTCCCAATGATGGAAAGCTAAGTGACACAATTGGGATTATTTGGAGAAAAGAGGTCTCCCCATAATCTATGCTTATGTTACCCTCACCCATCACTGGTTTGTGTTTCCACTGTGACTCTCTTCCACTCTTTGCCTCTCACATAGCCAAATGGGTATTCTCCAGAGCTGGCACCATGCTTTCTGCACTACCAGTGTACTGATCACTTTCTAGTTCCCTTCATAAATTAGTCTTAGATAGTTTGCTATAGAATGGAAAACTTAGAGTTTTATTAATGCCTAAAGAAGAATACATTTTAATGAAGAAACAATGCAAGAATCAGTAAGGAACTGCCGTGAAAAACTTATGGCTATTTTGAAGTGAAGGAGTCAGAAGAGAGAAAGGAACAATCCTAAAGCAGAAAAAAGGCACTCAGAATTCGGAACACAGGTAGAATAAATACCCCCAGAATAAAGAGGCTAAAGCAGGAGGAATCAATATCCCCAGGAAAAAAAAAAAACCCTCAAGCAATGAAGGTTTACACTGGGAGGTATGTTGCTGAGATTTCTTGCCACATTAGGGAAAATTCCAGTGGGATGGGGGGGTCTCAGAGGTCTAGTAGGTTGGAGAACAAATTGTTCACAACTGTACCCTTCTTGTTAAGCATCCTTTACTGATAGCATTTCCTTGCTTGTTCTTCCTGGAATTTCCTTTCAAACTACTTGCCTCTAGATCTTCACTTAGGCTTTGCTTTTGAAGATCTGTTATTTAAGCCGATGTAGAGTTAGAGCATTATCCATGTGTTGTGGCTTGTATCTAGACGATCCTCCAAAGCCTCATGCAGTCATAGGTGGGATTTTTGAAGGTGGCTAGATCTAATGTGTGATGCTGGAATTAATTCATGGTGGTCTATTCTACTCCTATTTGTCTATTTGTGTAATCTAAAGTTATAACTGCATTTATACCTACATGAAAGTCTATATCAGTATCGTTATCTACCTAATTATGTTGATTTTGAATCCCTGACCTCAAGTGATCCTCTTACCTTAGCCTCCCAAGTAGCTGGGACTACAGGCATACATCATAATGCTTCACTTACAATGTATATTTTTAAATGTTCTACTGTATTTCAGAAATTTAGTCAGAATGGCTAACAACTCTAAGGATTCTACTTTGAATTAAGATCGTAACAGTATGAATCAACATGGATTTTCCAGTTGGTTGAATGACGTTGTATGAGGGATATCTTAAGAATTTGATAACTAGAGAAAAAAGGATCATTTAGAGTTTGAATTTAGGTATCTGTATAAATTTATCAAACAAAGCAGAGGCATCATTACTGAGGAGTAGAACAAAAGCAAATATCTTGTATTAGCTTCCATCTCCCTTGTTCCTGAAAGCCCATTATTATTATTATTATCATTACTACTACCACTACTACTACTACTACTTCATAGAAATGGCTATAAAGTCAATGGTTCTCCATTTGGAGTGGTTCTGACCCCAGGCGGCACTCAGGAAAATCTGTATTCATTTTTGGTAGTTAAGCAGGGGAAATTGAGGTGGAGCTGTTAGTGGCATCCCAGGATAGAAGCCAGAAATGCTGCTGAGCACCCTACAATGCACGAGTGAACCATCACAACAAAGAGAGATTTAACCCCAAATTTCAATACTACAAAGATGAAAACATTAACCAGCAATTAATTTAAAAACAAAAACAGTTTGTTTACACTGAGCGTGGCACAGTTCCTGGCACATGGTAAGTGTAAAAGTATTTGATAATCACTTCATTGTTTTTATTTTAAAAGGCAGTTTTTATTTTATTTTATTTTTTGGGGATACCAGGAATCGAACTCAGGACCTTGCACTTGCCAGTCAGGTGCTGCCCCACTAAGCTAAATCCCCAACTTTAAGAGGCATATTTTGAAATGTGGTTTTACTTAACATAAATTCTGTGTTCTTTCTTCCTCACATACTTTTACACAATATAATTGAATTTCTCTTTCATGTGTTATGTGTAAAAATATTATTTTCTATTAGAACTTATATTTGGTGAAAAAATATAGTGACAAGTGATTTTTATGAGGTGATTCTTCTTTAATAAGAAAGATATTGTCTTTAATAAAAAAGATGTTGGTCAGTCAGGGTGAGATTTTTGATCCCTAGCCAGGCAACATCAATGCTACTATTCAGCCTTAAGCAATTATAAGATGAACCATTGGCCTATCTGTACCCCTTAAAAATAAGGGATCAGTGTTGGGATGGGGGTAAGGTAGGATAGAAAAAAGAGAGTTAGAGAAGAGGCAAAGAAAATCATAACCAAAAAAATTGTACTTTTAAGAAGGCTGCAACTCCAGGACACAAAGTTACCCAAGGTAACTCGTTTTGTCTAAAAACATTCTTGAAACTTTCCCAACCTGCTCCTTTATCCCAAGATCAGATCTCTTCCTTTTATTTTATCAGCTAAAATAGTGTGACTTAGTATCTCTAAGGGCCTAGAAGAAAAGAACCATAAACCTACTTTTCTGTCTGTCTGTCTCTGTGACTCTCTCTCTTTCTCTCTCTCTTTTCTGTCCTCCCAAAGCCTCATGTACTCATAGGTGGGGCTTTTCTGAGGTGGCATGACTAAAGTGTGTGAATGTGAATTAAGGGTGTGTGAACATGGATTAAGGGTGCAATAACTAAATTAGTCCACTGATTGGTTAGCATAGTGATACGTGTGGATAATGGAAAGACCCACCATGGGTGTGGGTGGTACCACCCAAAAGGTAGCCTGTCTGGGATTAAAAAAAAAAAAAGGAAGCTTGCTGCTTTGCTGCTTCCTGCCTGCTCTGCCATTGACTGTTCCTCCTCTGCCCTGCTTCGCTGTCTTGGAGTCAGTCAACTATGGACTGAAAGCTCTATGAACTGTGTGCTGAAATAAACCTTTCCTCTTTAAACTTGTGGGTCTCAAGTATTTTGTCCCAGCAACAAGAACATAACTAAGACAATTTTCCAGCTTTGGTTCAAGAAATGACCTCCTGTTTAGCTTCCCAAGTAGCTGGGATTATAGGAAAATGTCACTGCACTCAGCTAAATAGTTTCTTTTAAATATAGGTCAGACCATATTTTTCCTTGGTTTAAATACCCCATTAGTGGTTTTCCTCATTACTTGAAGTAAAATTCAAATTCCTCTCAACAGTTTTATGGAACCCCTGTGAGCTGGATGCCCATTATCCCTCTGCACTCAGGGTTTGCTTGATTCCAAACTATTTGTTGGACGTTCAAACACACTTCTGCCTCAAGGCCTTTCCGTTAGCTCATCTCCCTGACTAGACTGCGCCTCCTCTCACCTCTCCTTTGACATCACTACTACGTACTTTCTTATTGCTTCGAAGTTTTTTTTTAAAAAGAGGATAAAACAGAATAAAACAAATCAAAACAAACCAGTGTAAGACATACAGGACTTCAAAACATTATAAAATCAACGATAGTTGCCATAATGCCTTTTGATGTCTTCAAAATAGCTGCAGATAACTTCTGACATAGTAAAAATCAAACAGAACAGATAGAATAGAAACAATAAAAACAAAACAATGAATGCAATAAAGGATTTCAAAACAAGTCAATAGTAAATCCAAAATTGCTACCGTATTAAATCTTGCTACCCTTGAAAGAGCTTCCCCTGCCATTGGATTTATCATAATCAAACAAAACAAAACAGTTTAGAACCCAACAAAACAAAACAATGGAAACGATATAGGACCTCAAAACAAGACCATAGGAAATCGACAATGGCCACAACCCTCAGAAGGAGATCCTTCCTAGATGCCACACTGTGTACCAATATCCTCTGAACTTATGATCAGACCACTGGCCCTAGACCTGCAATGTTAGTGAAACACAAAAGCACCACAGACATCCAATTGCATTTCACCTTGATAGCTATCATCACAGCCTGTGTTTCTCTGGATAAGCTGGTCCCTTATGGGAGAGGGAGGTGGGGCTGGTACTTCTTGTTTGCCAGTCTGTGCACCAGAAGGGGCTGGGGTCTGGTTGTTCCAGTCCAGCGGTGGCCCGCACATGGCAATGGTTCCCAGACTAGGCTTGTTTGCTGGTGCGGCCATTGTTCTCTCTCCCCGCAGTCCATGAATGGCACTGACTCACATGGAGAGGGTTGGGTCTAGCTGTTCCCAGTCCAGTGGCAACCCACGCATGGTGCTGGTTCCCAGACTGGGCTTGTTTGCTGGTACGGCCATTGTTCTCTCTCCCACTTCCAAATTTTTTGTTGAAATATCATCTCAGTAAAGCTTTCCCTGGCCCTTTTAAATTTGTATCTTCTTTCCCCATCCACTCCCTGGCCCTTTCCCTTGTATTATTTTTCTTTCCCAGTATATGGCAAAGATCACTTTCCAGCTTATTGTACAACTTACTCATTTTAGTATTTATTTCCTTTCCTCCATTAAAATGTAAGCTCTAGCAGGTTAGGAACTTTTGTCTGATTTGCTTATTACAATTTTCCTAGCATGCAGAGCACTGTGTATCAACATTCTCTATTCCTTGGAGTCTCGCCGCTCACCTTAGTTTTCATTTGTTTTTCGTATTGGAGTGATTCATCCAGTATCTGGTGATTTATGATGTGTCTATGTGGGGGACCTAAAGAACTTATGGAAAGCTAGTTTTATGTGAATGGGTGGATTTTGTGCACTGGTGACCTTCAATGTGCCATTTAAATCATGAGCTGTCATGTGTATGGAAGTGAGACAGACTCTTAGGGGATGGAAAAACTGTTAGGGAAGTAAATGTGACCTGTTAATTACAAAATCCCATGACACATATGCAGGACAGTTCCTAAAGTCCTTCATGTGGACTTGTTGGCAGAATTTGTTCAGGTTTTCTCATAGGGTGGCCTAGAGCTGATGTCAGCCTGTGGAATGGATGATACAAAAAGATAGTCCACATTGAATTTTTGCAACTTCTTCCTTACATGGATGGCCCACCCTCATGCTGTAGGATATGCTTCTTTTCCTACTTTTACTTGACCCAAACTCACTCCACAGAGCCTATTTCTTTTCTTACCTTTAACAGAACTTGCTACCATTTGCCCTTGGTTTGACCAATTGTTTGCTCAGAACAGAAAGAACCCAGAAACCACCTCTAGAAGGAGACTCCAGCACCCCCAAATCTGGTAACAGAAGGACTACAGTATGTTCATATCATTAACTGTTTTTTCTTTGCCATTGTATTTCTCCCAAGAAGAATTCACAAGTCTCCTGCTAGGCAGTATACACCTGCCTGACAGTAATTAGTGTAGAAGAGGTGGCTGATCTCACTCTTTATCATACATATTTTCATTTAACTTTTGTTTGTGGCTCCTACCTTCTGATGTTCTTGATATCCTCACATAAAAATGACTGCTAGATCAAAATTTGTATAAATAAAATAGGGGCAAAAAGTGAGCAGTGTATGAATAAGAGAATAGGAATTACATGGGAGTGGGTAAGAGATCCTCAGATCCAACTCTACTTTATATATTATTTCACCAGTCCCCCTATATTCATGGTATGTACTGAATTCATGATCTCACAACCTTGAGGAATGAAATAGAAAATCAAAGGAGGAGGTTCGGAGAGTTTTATTAGAAATAAGATTAGTTCCCAGATTTACAAAAGGGGTCCCAAGCTGGTGGCCACATGGTCCTTCAATTTAGAGCTAACTATAGATAGGCAAAACACAGGAATTCCTCAGTTGTTTAGTGGCCACTGATTATGTATGGCTCTGTGGATTTAAAATGACCAACTAGAATTCAGGCTTTCTAATCCACTTCCTCAGCATGTATTATATAAAGGAGATGGATTTTACAGAAAAAAATTGTTATTTTGCACTTTAAATTCCTCAAAACCGAGCAGCTTACTAGGGAGGGGGCCACAACTCCCTTTCATAGGCAGTGGGTTGTATTCCATGTTGCCTGAGGAAGCTCATTTTAAATTCTTCAAAACTCAGGAGCTTTACTTTTGCACTGTATGTATGCATTTTTATTTTTTCTGGACATTTTATTATTTATTTGTTTGTTTTTGTTTTTGAGATAGGGTCTCACTATGTAGTTCAGACTAGCCTTGAACTCATGGCAGTTCTCTAGTCTCAGCCCACACCCTCAGTGCTGTGATTATGGGGTGCTGTCATTTTAGATAGATCAGAGAGGGAGCACAAATAAAAGCGTGTGGTCAGTACATCCTATTTATTAGAAAATGATGAACATTATGTTTTTCTTTAGGAGGAGAAACATTTATTTTGGAGAGAAAACTTTTCTTGTAATGAACTTTCATTACACATGAGTAAAGCCCAGATTATGTATTGTAATGGAAAGTTTGCAGAAATAAAAAGCAATGTTCTTCTGCATAATCTCACAAATGTCTGTCTTTAAGGTGGTCACAGCTATATTACCAGTGTTTTTTTATTATTCTGACTGGAGAGATAGAAAATTTCTCCCATTTAAAAAGATATTTTGTATGCAAATACCAAATCCTCATGAGAAATATAATCACTGTGCAATGAAAATGTACTAATAAAAATTTTTTTTAAAAAATTTCCCCTTTTGACCTGCCCCTGCACACCTGCCACTGCCATCAGAAAGCTTGCTTCCTGTGGACAGCCAGCACTGGCAGGAAGACACAGCCAGACCAACTCCTGCATGCCCACCACAGCTGGAAAGCTTTCCTCCCTTAGGTAACTAGCACAGACAGGGAGAAACAGCCATATACACCACATGTGCCTGCAGGTCGCCATTGGAGACACTTGCTTCCTTCGGGCAGGCAGTGCCCACCAGGAGAATCAGACAAACACACCCTGTGTGCCTGCCACCATTGCAGGAGTCCCAATATAGACATACAGACTGAGAAAATAAGCAGCCCCATCACCATGCACACCTAGCCATTGGGAAAACCTCAGCATAGCTGCACAGGTCTGGAGAAGCCACCCCACCATGCCCTGCTACCTCTCTGGGAACCTGGGTTCAGAGAAACCCAGGTGCCTGGCCCATTCCCTTATAACACAGAAGGGCAGCTAATGTGGGAAGTGTCTGGGACCCCACAACTGGCTTTTGGGAGAAACCCAGGAGAATGTCAAGATGAAGGAGCAAAAGCTAATCTCAGACCTCCAACCTGAAAAGATCAAGTCTGGGAGGTACATTCATGGAAGAAAATGGAAGTCACACACCTGAAATCTCTGAGAGAGGATAGCAACTGAAGTCAAGAAACAACCTCTTGAGACTGTAAAAGCAATCAGATCAGAAATAACATCTCAGGTAAAAGAAGAAATCACAAACATAATGAAAGAATTGTAGAGCATTTCTAAAGAAGCCATAGATTAAAAAAAGAGGAACATAGGAAAATGATGGAAACTTTGAAAGAACAATATAGGAAGGAATTACAATGTATGAAACAGATTTAAAGAGATATTTAGGAAATGAAAAAGTCAATCGAAAGCTGGCAAAATTGCTTGAAAGAGACTGAAGATAGACTTTCAGACCTTGAAGACAGGATTGCAGCTAGCGATCATGAAAGGAAAGGTCTCTCAAAAATAACAAGGAACTAGGAAATAACAATTCAACAGCAGCAAGATGACACAAAGAAAAATAATTTAAGAGTGACAGGTATCAGCAAAAAAGCAGGGATCAACACAAATGCCACAAAAAGACTATTTACAGTAGTAATAGCAGAAAACTTCCCAAACATGGGAAGAGGGATGTGGCATACAGAGAAGCGAGCCATATAGAGCTCCAACTAGCCATAACCAGAATAAATCTACACCCATACATACAATAATCAAGATTCCAGAAATTCAGCACAAGAGCAGAGTATTAAAAACTGTTAGAGAAGCCGGGCGTGGTGGCGCACGCCTTTAATCCCAGCACTCGGGAGGCTGAGGTAGGTGGAGCGTTGTGAGTTCGAGGCCGGCTTGGGCTACAACGCAAGCGCAAGGCCAGCCTGAGCTACATAGTGCGACCCTGCCTCAAAAAACCAGGGCTGGGGAGTTTGGCTCAGCGGCTTAAGCGCCTGCCCTGGCAAGCGCAAGGTTGTGAGTTCAATCCCCAGTGCCGCAAAAAAAAAAAAAAAAAAAAAACTGTTAGAGAAAAGAAACAGATTGCCTGTAAAGGAAAACCCATCAAAATCATGACAGACTTGTCAACACAAACCATCAAGTCAAGAAGACTTGGAGTAAAGTGTTTCAAATCCTGAAAGAAAACAACTTCCAAACCAGATTGATGTACCCTGCAAAACTATCTTTGAAAATTGATGGAAAAATAAGATACTTCC
>RJWM01008973.1:0-68066 GCA_004363535.1 Dasyprocta punctata
GATGTTTTTATGTATGTGTTCATGGCTAAATAATTGCTCTGGTAAAATCAGCTAATTTTGCCATTGTCTCATATTAATTTCCTGTTTTTTTAAAGAGCTCCCAGAATCTCTCAGTAAATTTGTGGCCAACAATGCAATATTATTAGTTACAGGCCACATGCTGTTCATGGGAATTCTGTTATATTAGATCTCTAAGCCATTTGTACCTTTTCACCTACGCCTCCCCATCCTTGCCCCTATTCTGCTTTATTCTGTTTATGTGTATTCTATTTTGTTTTCACTGCACATAAGAGAGATCAAGCAACATTTTTCTTTGGCTTATTTCATTTAATGTAATATATTCCAGGTTCTTCCATGTTGTTTCAAATGACAGGATCTCTTTTTACCATCTGAATAATATTTCATTTTGTATATGTGTATATATACATATACAATAATTTCTTTATCCAATTATTGTCACTGGAAAATTAAGTTTGCTTCTCTATTGTGGTTATTGTGATTATTCCGTGATGAGAGCACAGCCATCCTACATGGTGCTCATTTTGTTTCCTTTGTGTATATACCCAACCAAACATATGGTGCGACGAGTTTTGAGTTTTTGAAGAACCTCCACACTCTTTTCCATGATGGTCGCAATAATTTACATTCCCACCAATAGTTTACAAATGTCCCTCCTTTTCCACATTCCCACTAGTATTTATTGGAGTTTTTTTGTTATTGTTGTCTTTTTGTTAATAGCCATTCCAGCAGGTATCAGCTGATATCTCATTCTTGTTTTGATCTGCATTGCTTTGAAGAATGATGCTGATTCTATATTAATATATTTATTGACCACAATGATGTGCTCTCTGGAGAAATGTCTACTCAGACTCTGCCCATTTTTTAATTATGTCATTTTGTTCATTTTATTGTTGTTTGTTACTTTGCTCTATGAGAATTTCTTCTGTATTCTTGACATTAACTACCTAATAGAAATATAGTCTTCATATAATTTATACTGATCCTTGGACTATACTTTTTGTTTTATTTTTTTCTTTATTCTTAAGTGTAGTGTCTTTTTTTTCTTTTACTTTGATGTTTTTGCTATTCTAACTTTTAATTTTGTTGCCTGTACTTTTGGTGTCCTATCCATAATATCATGACCAACACCCACGTAAAGGAGATTTTCTTTTCTATTTTCTGTTAGTTTTTAGTTTTTAGGTCTTATGTTTAGGTCTTTATTATATTTGAGTTGATTTTTTTTACATGATGTACAGTACAAGTACAGTTTAATTCTTTTGCACATGCATTTTCTCAATGTCATTTTATTGAGTTATCCTTTTCCTTATTGGACCTGTTTGGTGCTTCTGTCAAGACTTCATTGACTACATATGCATTGGGTTTGGCTTATGACACTCTGTTCTTTTTTACTGGTCTTTAGAAATGATTTCAATCTTAGTACCACAGTGTTTTAGTTTGTGTAGGTTTGCTATATAGTTTAACAAGAGATAATGTGATTCTATCCACTTTATTTTGCTTTATCATAATTGTTTTAGTTCTTCAAGTTGCTTTGTGTTTCCATGTATATCTGAGACTGTGATGTTTATTTCTGTGAAAAATCCAGTTGGAATTTTTATAAGAAATGAATTGATCCTGTCTTTACTTTGGAAGGCACATGCATCTTAACAATATTGATTTCCATGTATTTTTTAAATATCCTTTGAGACACATAGATCATTTACAAATAGGATTTTTACTTCATTTTTATAGACTTTCCTTTTGTCTTTCTGTTACTGATTTCTAGCTTGATTCTCTTATGGAAAGGATACTTGTGTCACATTTACATAACTTTAAATGTGCTGAGAATTTATGGCCTTAACTATGGTCTGTCTTGGTGAATGTCCTGTGTACTAATTTTTGCAGTTCATTTGTTCTAGATGTGTATGTTAGAACCTGTTGATTGAATGTGTTGTTCAGGTCTACAGTCATACTGTTTTTTTGTTTGTTTGTTTGTTTGTTTGTTTTATCTAGTAGGTCATTAGTTGCAGAAAAGACAGTGCTAAAGTCCTAAAGTATAATAATGTCTATATTCCCTACAGTTTGATCAGTTTTCAATCCATATATTTTGAGCATTCGTTATTGAGTGCATGTGTATTTACAATTGTTGCATATTCATAGCTGGTTTATTCGGTTTTCATTATGTAATGTACCTGTTTGATTCTATTTATTTTACCTTAGGAAGTTAATCTGAAATCATTATGTTTGCTTGTTTTTTTTAAATTAATGTGTACATGTATACAATGTGACTTATGCATGGCAATCTAAGTGACTTTTATAATAACCTTACAGGTAATATGTATTTTACTTAACAACTGCCAAGCTCTTTCTTGACTGGGATAGGTAGAACATGAACATCTAATGTAATTGTTGGCATTTCATGGCATAAAGGTATCACTTCATCATTTGTATATGTGATTTTTCTTGTTTCTCTGAAATTTTATGGATTACATACATTTTGTTTTAATTCTTTATTTACTAGTATTATTCTTGAGTAAATTTTTTGGATAATTTTATGGTAGTTAGTATTAAAATACACATTTTGTAAAAGACTTATAATAGTCTTGTATTGCAAGCATTTTATCACTTTGAGGTGTGAAAAAGCATTGCATTTATTAGATCCTTTTATCTTAAAAACTTTTAAATAACATTGTCTCCAGGATCGGATAATATTCTCATTCAGTTATCAAATATAATTTATTAAATCCATGATAAAAAGGATATCCTACATAATTCTGTTGCCTTTCCTTCCTTCTTTCTTTTCCAAGATTCCTTCCTTTACCGTTTTATATGTATTTGTCTTTGCAGGTAGGTACCTTGGTTTAGATTTAGGACATGAATCTTCCCTACATTTGTGGCATCTGGTTCCAATGGCAGTTTGATTTGCACAGCATCTGTGGTATTACTCTAGGCTACTTGGTTAATATGATGGCACTGGGACTTGTTTTTCTCTGCTGCCTTAATGGGCAGAAAAAGATCATCCTAGGCCTATCAATGGAGGGATTAAACTGGGCATTTGTTCTGAGAGACCAGCCCTAGACCGGCGGCATCAAAAAACAACTTGCACTGTGGAGGGAGATGAAGGGAGAAGAAATTTACCAGAAAGCTAGATGTTACAGAATAGTACCTGAAGTATTTATAAACCCTTCTGGTAGGAGCTGTAGTACTGAAGAGAGGAAGCCTTCGATAAAGAAAGTGCCTGAAACTGGTCTCTCACTGGTAGCTCTCACATTGGGCTGTAGTGGCAGTCAGATGACACAGTGAGATGAGATTCAGCTCTGACACAGGGCAGGGGGACAGCAAGGGATGTTTACAGAAAAAAAATGACTTTTCACATGAACTAGAGAGAAATTTGAAAGAAGACCAGCAAGAAGAATAACAGAACAGCAAAGGGACTGATAGGAAGTTATGGGCTTCAAATCAGCAGCAATGAGGGAGATTTAGTTGAGAGGGGAGAGGAAAGCAAGATGGCAGCTGATACACAGGAAGACCAGAAGAAAATAAAGCATGTAAATTCCTAATAATAAAAGTCAACGCGTTGCCTCAATTTTTCCATTAATATTTTTCACCCAAAGTGTGCAAATAGGTTAACTGCATTAATTTCTGGGCAATGAATGGTACCACAGACTTAGCATCTGTTATTGTTGGAAAGATTTAAGGATGCTAATGAGGGTGCTCTTATGAATTTGACAGCATTTATTCAAACTGCATAGAGAAGTGGGTGAATTAAAAAATGACAGCAAGGAAAAGAAATAAAATTAATTGAGTTAATGTGTGTGTCAAATCTAGTAAATCTTTGAAAAACTATTTTTATCTTTTTATTAGTGCATGTTTATGATAAATAGTAAATGTATTCTCTGTGAAATTTATGCATATAAATAATCTTGATTTCTTTATTAATATATGTTTGCATATATGTATTTACATTTATTATAGGTAATACATAATACATTTATCATATTTTAATTCTTTTATTCCCTTTCTCTTTACTTCCTTCCCACCCTTTCTCATTTGCAGAAGTTCTTTTTCATAGTATCTGACATCAATAGCATTCTTTCTATTATTTGTGCTCTTGTTCTCTCAGATAAAAGAAATTATGTGATATTGAAACTTGTATGTCTGATTTATTTCACTTAATATTATACTTTCCTGGCATAGTCATTTTTGTAAAAACTGACTCAAATTTATCCTTCTATATGGTAGAAAATTACTCTGTTATGTATAAGTACCACATTTCTTTTTTATCTATCCGTATGTAGCTGAATGTTGGCCACTTCCAAGATTTAGCTATTATAAGTTGTTCTGATGTAAACATAGGTATGTATGCATCACTGTAGTATGACGTTTTTAATTCTTTGGGAAAGATACCCAGAAAGGGAACAGCTAGTTTGAATAAAATTTCAAGCTTTACTTTTAAGAGGAATATCCACACTAATTTCCACAGTATGCTCAGTTTGCTCTCCCAACAACAATGTAGACGGCCCTCTTTATCCCCACAGCCTCACTAGCATTTGTTATTGTTTGATTTCTTGATAAATGGCATCCTTTCTGGAATAAAATGGAATTGTAAGTTGTTTCCATTTGCGTTTCTCTGATGGCCAGAAATGTTGAGCATTCCTTGTGTATTTATTTGCCATTTATAATTCTTCTGAGAAGTGATATTCATTTCAATTGCCTGTTTTTTTCATTGAGCCTTTAGGGGAGTTGACTTGTTTGATTTTTTTTTTTTTGTATATTCTAGATATTTCTTCTCTGTTAGAGCAGTAGCTAGCAAGTTTTTCCCATTGTGTAGGTTGTCTCTTCATTTTGTTGGTTGTTCCCTTTGCTATGGAAAAGTTTTTTTTTTTTTTAATTTCATATAACCTCATTTGTTGATTTTGATGGTATTTCCTATGAAATTGGGATTCTGTTTAGAAAATCTTTTACTGTCTTTGTTTTTCTATTTTGTCTTCTAGCATATTAAGTACTTCTGTTTTAATGTTTATGTCTTTGTCCAGTTTGACTTTATTTTCATGCCCAGCAATAGCAAGGGGCCTAGAGTCAATCTTCTGCATGTGTATAGCCACTCTTCCTTGCACCACTTGTTTAAAAAGCTACCATTCTTCCAGAGTATGCTTATGGCTCCATTGTCAAACACTAGCTGACTTACCATGCCTGAGGTTATTTCTTTATTTTCTATTCTGTTTCATTGATACAAATATCTATTTTTGTGCTGTGATGTTTTTATCACAACAGCATCATAAAATAAGTTGAAATTCAGGATTGTGATGCCTTTTGCTTTGCTTTGGTTGCCCAAGATTTCTTTGACTATTCTGCGTCTTTTCTGGTTCCATATACTGCACATGTCAAATTATGTTTTTGTAATTTTGTAGTGAACACTGTTGGGATTTTGACTGGGCTTGTTCAAATGTATGTATAAGTTTTGCTAGTATGGTCATTTTGATAATATTGTCTCTGCATAAGCAAGAACAGGGGATATCTTTCTATTTTCTGATGTCCACTTTCATCTCCTTTTTCAGAGTGCTGTAGTTTTCATCATAGAAATTTTTCTTTTCATTAGGTGTTAGGTAAACACCTAAGTACTTAATTTTTCTTGATGCTGTTGTGATTGCTATTGCTTTTCTAATTTCTTTCTTAGTGAGTTGATTACTGGTGTATAGGGATGCTATAGACTTTTGTGTGTTGATTTTGTATACTTTTGCCTTACTAGATTTGGTTAATTCTAAATCACTTGGTGAAACTTCATAAGTTTTTTGTGTAAGGAACATATCACTTTTGATAGTAGTTGCTAATTTCTTTCTGGATTTCAGTGGTGTCTGCTATGATCTTTTTCATTTCTAATTGCATTTATGTGGGTCTTTTCTTTCTTTTAGTTACATTTGGCTAAGAGTTTCCCTATTTTATTTATTCTTTCAAAAAACAAGTTATTTCACTCTGATTCTTTGTGTTACACTTTTTAGTCTCAGTTTCATTAATTTCCACTTTGATGTTTATCATTTCCTTTCTTATACTAAGTTTGGTTTGGGGATGTTCTTGTTTTCTAAAACTTTAAAGTGCATCCATTATTAGGCTATTGATTCGAGCTACTAGTTTTTCTAATACGGTCATTCACAGCAGTAAATGTCCCTTTGAGAATGGCTTTCATTGTGTCCCATTTGTTTTGGGATATTACACTGGTAGTAGTTTTTGATTCTAGAAATTATTTAATTTTTTCCTTGATTTTTTTTCTGAGATTCTTTCAGTTTTCAGAAATATGATATTTAATATCAAAGTACTTATAAAATGGTTGTGGTTTCTATTGTCTTTGATATTAAATCTCAGGTACACTATGATCTGATACATGGGATAAATTTGACTCTTTTGTATTTATTGTGTTTGTCTTTATTTTTATTTATTGGTACTTAAGCCAGGTTTTGTGGCTGGTATTTTCTCTATTTTGGAAAAAGTTCCATGTAATGCTGAGAAGAATACGTATTCTGTTGTAGTGTGGTAGAACATTATAGATATTTATTAAATTTCTCTGTCATTGAAGGTGTTCTTTAGCTCTGATATTTCATTGTTTTTTTTTTTTTGTCTAGTTGGATTATTTCTGATGTTGGGTATGTCTATTTGATCTCCTATGTCCAGTACTGTTTGTTCTATGAAGATGTGTGCATTTGTATTCAAGGCATAGATATTTAAAATTCTTACCTCATCCTGTTGAATTGTTCCTTTGACTAATACATAATGGCCTTCTTTGCCTCTTAACAGTCTTGGCTTGAAGTCTACCATAAGAATAATATTGCTACTCCTGCTTGGTTTTGATGTCTTGATACATGGGTATTTTTTGTCCTTTAAATTTTAGTTATAAATTTATTTTGGATTAAATGTCTCATGCCTTTGAAAACCATTCAATTTTGGCTTTAGATCCAGATTAATTAGGGCATTGTGCCCATTTATATTGAGAGTTATCACTGCAATATATTGACTTATTCCTGTCACTGCATTGTCCTTTCTGTTGTTGATTCCTTTACTTTTCTCTTCTTGTTCAACTGCTCAGTTGCTCCATATATTCATATCAGCAGATATTTTGGCATTGTTAGCCTCACTGGTTTTGTCTAGGATATTCTTGAGAACTTACTGGAACACTAGTTTGGTGTTTATAAATCTCTTTTTTCTTTGTTATAGACTGTCATTCTTTCTCCATAAAATTTTGAAAGATAGCTTTGCAATTGTAATAGTCTGTGTTGAAAGTTTCCTTTTTGGGTTTGAACCACTTTACTCCAGGGTCTACTAGGGTTATATTTTGTGTTACAAAGTCTGCTATAATCTTATGTAATCCTAATGAGTTTGCCTTTATAAGTGGTGGGGTTTTTTTGTTGTTGTTGTTTGTTTGTTTTCTTTTTCTGAGAACTTTTAGGATCTTGTCCTTATGTTGGACTCTGGGACTTTGACTGTAATGTGTTGTGGGGAGTTTCTTCTCTCACCATAATTAATAGAATTTCTATGTGCCTTGCTTATGTGTCCATTGAGTTCTTTCCCCATTTGGAAAGTTATTTTGCTATGATTTCCTTTAAACCAATTTTTTATACTGTGCATGCTGGCCTCAAATTTTTCTCTATCTTCAAGTAGACTTAGGTTAGTCTTCTGATTCTTAGCTTCATCTAGAAGATGTTGGATCTATTTTCCTTATTCCCTTGTTTTATAGTTATTTATATTTATGTGTTCTCATGCTGCTGCTGCTGCTGCTGCTGCTGCTGCTGCTGCTGCTGCTGCTGCTGCTGCTGCTGCTGCTGCTTCTTCTTCTTCTTCTTCTTCTTCTTCTTCTTCTTCTTCTTCTTCTTCTTCTTCTTCTTCTTCTTCCTCTTTTTTTTTGTTGTTGTTGGAACTGGGAATTGACCTCGCACTTGCCAGACAGACGTTTATGCCACTGAGCTAAATTCCCAGTCCTGTGTTCTCAAGCTTCTGATCTCTCCTGAAGTCTGACACCTTCTCCTCACTTTGATCACTTCTATTGTTTACATATTCAGCAACATCACCTCTGAAAATTCTGTTTGTCACTTCATGGACTCTATTTTTTGGTAAATATGTTTTTTGTGTTTGGATGGTTTGGTGAGCTCTTAAAGCACATTATTAAGTTTCATTGTTGTTGTTGGTTTTTGTTTGTTTTTGAGACATTGTCTCATTATGTAGTTTAATCTGGCCTTGAACTCACAATAAGCCTCCTGCCTCAGCCTCCCAAGTACTGGGACTATAGGCATGTGCTATCTCACCCTGCACATTTTTTTCCCCACTATCTGGTTATGTCATCTTTGAGCTCTCAGAGTCCCTTTGCTTCCTTTTTGATCATCTTGCATAATTCAGCCATATTGTGCTTGACTTCCTCTCCATCAGTGGCTTTTGGATCTGTTTTGGTGGGGTTGGGAGTTTTCAGAAGCTTTTTGTTCCGTATTGTTCATGTTGAGGTTTGATATAAAATAGAGCAAAGAAACTTTATTTTTTAGTGTGATGCTCTCATTAGTAAGGTTCTGTTTTTCAGTAACATGATCTTGGCTTTTTTTTTCAAGAAGTTCTATTTACCACTTTAAACTTTCATTCAATTGGGTTTGACCCAGTTACTGTATTGTAAAGAAAGAAATCCTACTAGTTATAACAGCACCCACAGATCCAGACATACATCAGTCATAAATATCAAAACTTGATTCAAAATATTTGCTCTTTTATCAGTGCCCAACACAGAGTATATTATACTGTTAATACATAACACTCTGGAATGTGGAGGGCCGGGCAAAGAAAGTGGAAGGAGAAAAGAAAAAGGATACATCAATAAGAAGAGAGTGAGCTAAAAGAAATGTCAGTAATGAAACTAGGCAGTCAAACTTTGGAGTCATTTTTACAGTAGGTGTAAAATGCTACTGTTGAGCAGAATTGGAAAAATATTTTGGAGGCTGTACAAGAGATGTAGAGGGAGGGAAGTGTCATTAGAGACTGAGGAAAGTTGTGAGGCTGCTAACCTGTGAATGTAGCTGTAATTACTTGTCTCTTAGTACAGTTCTGTTAATGGAGAATGAACAGGGCCATGAATGGTACTATTAAAATTAAAGCACTGTTGGATTCCTACTCATTTTGCACCAGATATATATGGATATAGATATAGATACATAGATACATATGAAAAGTGGAGAGGAACAGAGAAAACAGAAGAGGATAAGTAAAATGAGGAAAAACAAGATAAATGAATAGGGTAAAGAAAGCTAAAAAAGAGGAAAAAAATCAGCATAACTAAGGAGATCAGTATGGATATTCCTCAGAATGCTAAAAATAAAAACTAGAAATTCCACTTTAAAAAAAAAAAAGAAATTCCATTTGACGCAGCTATTCTGCTTCCAGGTTCTTCCAGGTATCATTCCTGGAAGAATTAAAATCACATTACAGTGATTCATGTTTATAGCAGCACTATTCTCAATAGCAAAATTAGGGAACTGCCTTGCTAGATGTGCTCGGTAGATGAATGGATAGAGAAAATGTGATAGAGAAGGATAAGTGAGTCATTTGTAGAAAAATAGATGAATTTTAAGGCCATAATGCTAAACCAGACACAAAATATTCAATATGACTTGTGTTTTTTTTTTTTTTACAGGAGAAACTAAAAATAAACAATTTAAAGAGCAAAATCAAAGAGAAGGTGGGAAACAGGGATGTATATATTTTGAAAATAAGAAAGGAAATGTGGATATGGGGGGATCAAAAATTAAGAGTAGGAGATTCTCACATGACTGATTAGATTGTAAAGTGCATTGCCAAAACTTGGAAGAGAAACACCAAATAACGCAAGTGTTCTGAAATGGGGAAAGAAAACACACCCATTATAGAAAAGTAAACTGAAAATGAATCTTCTAGATTGAAACAAGTACCTGGTTTTTGCAAAAGTAAAGTGAGACTATCGTTTCTCCTTTCCTTAGTGGTTTTATCAGTTTACATTCCCCCCAGCCTTTGTTGTTTTTGAGTCATTGGTAGCAGCCTTTCTCACTGAAGTAAGATGGAAATTGAGCATTGTTTTGACTTGCATTTTTCTAATTGTCAAAGATGCTAAACATTTTTTCATATACCTATTGACCTTTTGAATTGTTTTCTTTTTTTATTTTTACTGGTACATGTTTACATATTATTTTTATTTGATACATGTTTAGATAATGATTACATTCATTGTGAGTAGTTGGCACATGTACATAACATTTTTAAATTTTTGTTTTGAGAAGTGTCTATTCACTAGATTGCCCATTTTTGATTGAGAATTTTGTTTTGGGAGTTGTTTTTTTGTTTGTTTGTTTTGTTTTAGTTCTTTATATATTCTAGATATTGGCACTCTGTTTTGAGGAAGTTGGGAACACTTTCCCATTCTTCAGGTTGTCTATTCCATTTTGTTTTCTTTGCAGTAGCTTTTGAATTTGATATAATCCTATTTGTTGATTTTTGGTATTATTTCTTGTACCACTGGAATCCTTATCAGAAAGTCCTTGCCTGTACCTGTGTCTTCATGAGTTTTACCTATTTTATCTTCCCAACAGATTCATTGCTTCTGTCTTTATATCTAGTTTTTGATCCATTTTGATTTTAGTATTGAGTGAGATATATGAATCTAGATTCATTTATTTTGCATGTGGATAACTAGTTTTTCCAGCACTATTATTATAGTGGTGGTCTTTTCTCCAACATTATGTTTTTGGCCCATTTGTCAACAATTAGATGATTGAACATTTGTGGGGCTATTCATGTATCCTCAGTTCTATTCTATCTTTCAATATGCCTATTTTTGTGACAGTACCATGCTGTTCATATTACTGGAGTGCTATAGTATAATTTGAAATCTAGAATGGTAATGTCTCTTGCTTTGTTCTTTTTGCTAAGGATTTCTCTGGGTATTCTTGGTATCCTCTGCTTATATATAAACTTTATGATTTTTTTAAGTGTGTCTTTGAGTGCCATTCCTTTTTTAATTGGCATATATTTGTGCTATGCAATGATTACATAATGGGGGGTTGTATATAACACATCTTAATTCATTTTTATCCCCTTCCACTCTCCTCCTTCCCCCTCCATCTGTTAGAACTCCTCTCTTTGGCAAACATGCTATTTGAAGTGGTTTAGGTAGGATACAGATTGCTAAGGATCAAGGTGCATATAGACAGCAAAGAAGTATATGCAACAAATGATTACTATTTTATACCAAAGTTAGAAATAAGTGCAAGAAGTAAATAAGAATTGTTCAAAATATTATTTGGCTATAATATTTTTAGAATAGTAAAAGTGGTGCATATAGTCAGAAAATTAAAGAAAATGACAAAATTTTAATAATAGGTATTTGAAGAAATCATATAAATTTTTAGTAAAAAGGTGATTTTCTTTTGATTATACATCTTTGAAGCAGGTTTTATATGTTAATGTGGAATGTATGATATTGTAGTCAAGGAATTTATATTATAAAACCTTGAAAATTTCATGTGTACAGCATTGGCAAATACATCTTCAAACACTCCAACAAATAAATGATGTTTAGTCCCAGAAACGCTTCTAAAGTACTGTGTTTTAAAATAATGAAAAGTGAGATTCTCTAGTCACAAGGAAGGCAAAGTCTTGTCAAGAAAGATAAGTGATGCACAAATGGCTTTGGCGCCAATAACCGTACGCTTTCATCTGGGAAGTATATCAAAGGACAGGTGCTGAAGGGACTGGTAGCACTGGCAGTGGATGGGATAGTTCTGCGATTGTAAACCACTGCCATTAAAACAATGCAAGAGAGAAAATTCTAACAAGTAAGCTATTACAATTATTTTGTCATAATTTTTGGCACTTAAGCAGAGTATTAAAATTAAACTCAACGCACTGTATCTTTTCTCATTGAAAATAGGACAAGGAATTTAAAATAAAAGGTTATCTCAAGTATAATGAATATAAAAGAAATACTGGAAATCTGGAGGTATATGATTTGGTCATCTCACTTTGATGTTTTAAGCCATTTAAAAGGTTTGGTTAACCTGGCATTCATAGAAAATGGATCAGATTCAGATTTCTTGGGATATGCTATTTACCATTCTTTGAAGGTGCCACAATGAAATACTGTAGATTGACTTAAGCAACAGAATTTTATTTTCTTATAATTCTAGAGACTGAAAAGGTAAAGATAAGTGTCAATCAATTCAGTTCCTTGTGAAGGATCTCTTCGTGGCTTGCAGATGACAGCCTTTCCAATGCGTCCTTACATGGCCTTTCCTCAGTGTCTATTTGGAGGTAGGGGAGGGGAAAGAGAGAGAGAGAGAGAGAGAGAGAGAGAGAGAGAGAGGGAGAGAAAGAGAAAGAAAGAGAGAGAGAGAGAGAGAGAGAGAGAGAGAAAGAGAAAGAATGAGAGAGAGAGAGAGAGAGAGAGAGGGAGAAAGAGAAAGAATGAGAGAGAGAGAGAAAACACACAAGTGAGCAAGAGAGAGAGACACAGGCACAGACACTGGGACAGAGGGGGGCAGAGAGCGACAGAGATAGAGATAGAGAGACAGGGAGAGAGAGGGAGAGAGAGATACAGAGAGGGGCAGGGAGACAGAGAAGGAGGGGACAAAGATGGGGGACAGGGAGAGAGGAGGAATGGGGAGAAAGAGAGGGATAGGGAGAGAGAGGGAGGGAGGCAAGGGGAGAGAGAGAGACGGGGGAGAGAAAGTAAAAAGATAGAAGGGAGGAAGGAGAGAGCGGAACATTCTTCACAGAAAGTCAGCAATCCTATTGAATCAGGAGCCCACCTTTATGACTTTATTTACAGTAATTGATTCCCTAATGCCTTACCTCCCAAAGCAGTCATTTTGGGAATAGGACTTTAATGTCTGAACCGTATGATTGTGCATTTTAGCCCACAGTGCATTCTGTTTATTTTTTTCATTCACACTATTGTACTATACACAACCTGAGATGTATGACTTGGAGCCTGGTTCTGTCTCTAATATTTCTTCTTGACCCTGGAAATGATGGCTCTGTTCTCCCCAAAAGCTTGATATGCAGCAATTTCTGCCTCCCAAGATAATGCCGTCTTTTCTTTGCTCATTCCATTCAATCAAACTGCTGAAGCATTGGATCTTTGTGCTTTTCTCTTTAGGTTTTTATTGTTGACTTTCATCAATACTTTTTAAATTTACTGGAGATAGTCACACTGCTCATGGTTTAATGTATAATAAATTCAAAATAAATATTTGTTGAATGAGTAAGTTAATCTTGAATCAAATCAAGAATAAGATTTTGGAAACCAATTCTATTTTTATGGCATACTACTAGGGGCATGAATGTCTGAACTGCTTCTCATCTGCTTATCGGTAGAAGTCTCTTGAATTCAAGGATAAGCTTATGAGGAAGCATGTGCTCTTTCTCACTGTGGTCTGTCAAGCACATTTCACATTCACAAATACACATATCTAGTACTTCCTTAGAAGTCAACATAATCATTGCTCCCAGGAGCACAGAATACTACTTATTTCCAGTTTAAGAATGCCTTCTAAAAATCATTATGGCATTTTATGATAATGAAAGAACCTCGACAGTCACAGTATCACCACAAGAAATACTTAAATTAATATAACCAAGCATTAAAAAATATAATACATTTGTTCTTTGTTACAGGGAAATGCAATTTGTGTATGGCTAGCTGAGGTAAAAGCTGAATCACTAATGATTCATCCTAATTCTTTCTAATAGTGTGAACTTTCTCGATGACAGCAAGCAACAGAGAATAGAATGACTATCTACTGCCATCCTAGAATTTTTTTCTGCAATGTAGTTGCCATGTGGGACAAAGATTCGGAATGCAGGAACCAGTCTTAATTTGAAAACTTTATATTTTTTCTTTTATTTACAATCTGAAGCTCATTCTTCTATCACTATTCATGTATCCATTTCTGAAAAATGTATTTCATACTTTCTTGAACTTTCATTGCAAGAAAATATGAGCACTCTGCTCCAAAATATCATGTTTATTACAGTTGTTCACACATTTCTTAATACAATATATTGACATGGAGATGAACGAATTAAAAAAAAACACTTGGAATATCTTTTTCCAGTTTCACCAAATATAAACTACATTTGAAAACACTTGAGCCATCTTATTTATTTCATATCTAACAGACAATTTATCTAAACTCATTTCTTACTAGCAAGGGTAATTTCAGAAATGGATTTAAAATCATCAAGGGACCTGAAGATACAGAGTATACATAACATGTACCCAGGCCCTGGCTTCAATTTTCAGCATCTCAAAGCAAACTAAAAATTATCCCAGTGCTTAGGTTCATATGATGACTTCTTACAATTTTGCTAAATTTAGCAAATAACACTTTAACTTAGAAGATGACATGTCTCATTAAAGGTATCATTTTATATACTGTATCTTGTGCAGAATACATAGAAGGCCTAGAAAATAGACTTCAAAATGGCAGAAACTATGAACCAAGCATGAGGGCACCGGCTGATAATCACAGTACCAGGGAGGCTGAGGCAGCAGTATCATCATTTGCAGGCCAGCCTTGGTCATATGGGGAGCCTTACCCCAAAATGACAAAAACCTAAAATATTTTAGAAGTTTATCAAAGAAACTCAACAATTGAGTGAATGCAATGCATGTCATTCCTTAAATTTTCTTTCCTTCTTGTGGCACTTGATCCTATCCCACAGCTACAAAAAGAGTTTAGAGAGAATAACTGAGGTCCTAGTCTAGCTCTTACCGTATGGATTTAAAATGTCAGTCAAAAATGTTATGTGTTCAGAGGTAGGAATTTCAGAAGGTGATTTGATCATGGAGCTTCTGTACTTTTTAATAGAATGAATCCATTGAGGAGTCCTATTAGAAGGTGGGTCTGGCTAAAAGAGGTGGGCCCCTGGAATTGTGACCCCAAGGTTATCTTCTTTCCCTGAATCCTTCCTTCTCTTTGCTTTCTGGCTCCAATAGGTTTGGTACATGTCCTCTGTCATACTCATTCAGCCAGCTGACCACAAAATAAACACAATGAAATTGTGAGCCAAGTAAATTTCTTTTTCTTTAAGTCGTTGAGTCAGGCATTTTGTCTTAGATTGGAAAAAAATGACCAATAGAAAAAATTATTACCATAGACTTGAGGTCCTTGTTGATTATACTTGATGATGTGTTCAGAAGCGTTTGAAACTGCTCTGCAGGAAGAGTTTGGAAAGCTTTGGAGATCTGACATAAGAAGACCTAAAATGCTGTGAGCAGAACATGATAGGCAATCCTTGTTGGGGCTCAAAAGCAAACAACGGTAGTAGGAATGTGGGCAGTAAGTCCAGGTGCATTAGATTTCAGTTGAAAACCAGAATTCTACTGGAAACTGGATTAAAAGCCATGCAAGTCACATTCTGGCAAATATTTGTGTACATTTTTACCATGTCCTGAAACTTTGTGCAAAGTTGAATTTACAGATGGCAGAATAATCTGGGCTGGAAAATTTCCAAGCAGCCTAATGTTCAAACTGTGGCACAGATATTTTTGGCTACTTTAAGTCAGATTTATAATAAGAATCAAAAGCAAAATGCAGTCAGACGTGGTGGCACACATCTTTAATCCTAGCACTCTGGAGGCTTAGGTAGGAGGAACATTGTGAGTTCGAGGCTGGCTTGGGCTACAATGTGAGCAAGGCCAGTCTGAACTACATAGTGTGACCCTACCTCGAAAAAAAACAGGGCCAGGAGTTTGGCTCAGTGCCTTAAGTGCCTGCCTGGCAGGCGTGAGGTTGTGAGATTGATTCCTGGTACCGACAATAGTAACAAAAATGCAGATCTTGAAAACATGACAAATTTTGAGGATGGAAAGTTGTGCCCAAGGTGAACATTGTTGCTTTAAACTAGAGTCATTGAAGAAAAAGAAAGCCATATGTTATGCATCAGGATAACAGTAAAGATGCCTTGAGGGTATCTCAGGAATTGGTCAGAGCACACCATCACAGGTTCAAAATCTAACAGGGTAAAAGCTCTGAAAGGTTTTGCTTTGAGAAAAGAGGCCCTGCTCATTTAGAGATCCCCAGGGAAGTGTTTAGCCATTGAGATAATCAGAGGCCACTACAGCCATTGTCCAAAGGGGCTGGACTCCTGCAAGAACTCACAACAATGGCAACAGACCTTGCTATTATCCACACAGTGATGCTTTTACAGGCATGCGAAGTGTAAAAATTGTGGGGTCATGGTGGCTTCTTGCAAATTTCGCTGAATGGCCTGGTAGGTCAGGTAACGTGCTGCTAAGGGGGCAATCCATGAAAGTGTGATAGTGAAGTCAAAGGTACACTGGAAGCACCAGGAAATTGGAAGTACCAGGAATGCAGAACATCAGTTGACCAGACAATATTCAGAAACTGCCTAAAAGAGAGGACATGTTGCCAGGGATATAACTCAGTAGCACAAGTGACTGCCTGGCAAGTGCAAGGCCGTGAGTTCCATTCCTGGCACAGAAAAATAGATAAATAAAAGTGAGATAAGTGTAAGAGAGGCCATGTCAGTTGAAACCAGTAAGACTGTAGGAGTGGTCCTTATTGAAACCTCTAAAATTTATATCTTAGTAGCACATACCCTGGATGTTAAATGTGGAGCTATGTATTTTAATTATAACTAGTTAAATTTAGTTAAAAACTGGTGGGTTTAGTTTTCTTTGGTTTTATTCCTCTCTACTTCCCTATTCTTACCTTTTGGAATGGTAATTTTTACCCTCTACTCTTGTATGTTGTATCTAACTTTCTTTTTGATTTTCAGAGGTATTTGTAGGTGACAGTTTACCTTGAGTCTCAGAGAGCAATGCCAAACTCTTGAGATTGGTGACTCTTGGAAATGGACTAAATGCATTTTGGATAATGAGATAGACATGAGCTCTGTGGAAACCAGGGGTAGAATGTTATGGTTTAGTTTTGAAATGTACCCCAAAAATCCTATGCCTTGAGACATGAAATTCTTGGAAGGTGATTAGATCACTGATGCATGATATTCATCAAGGAATTAATCCATTGATAAGCTCATAGCTGAATGAGCTTTTAGGAAGTGAGGTGTGGTCATAAGAGGTGGGTTAAGGGGAGGGTGATCTAGAAGGTTGTATTACTGTCCCAGGCTTCTCCATTCTATTCAGTGAGCAGATTGCCTCTGGCATGACTTTCTACCATGCTGTGAACCCTGTCAAACCCTGAGCCAGTAAAACTTTCCTTCCTGGATTTCTTTTGCTTGTTTGTTTGTTTTGGTTTGGTTTAGTTTTTGGGGTTTGAACCCCTGGATTTAGCACTGCACCATACCCCCAGCTCATTTATTATTTTAAGATATTGTCTCTCTAATTGTTAAATTACCAAGGCTGGGCTTGAATTTGGGCTCATCTTGCTTCAACCTCTCAGAGTGCTAGGACTACAGGTGTGCACCACCATGCCCAGAATAAACAACTCTTCCTTTATAGGTCAGGTATTTCATCAGATTGAAGGCAGGCTGACCTCTATGCCAGGATAAATGAAGGACTTGGTGACATAAGCTTCCATGGTCACAGAAAAACTTCTCTATGCCCAATGATGCATAATATTGAGGGTAATTTCTCAAAAACAACATGAATTGGCATTATAAAAATCTTGCCATTCATAACCTAAGAACCAAATGTCTTATTTTAACTCCAAGAAATATACAGAAAATTTAGTAACAAGTTTCCTCAGCATCTCTCAATAAAAATGAATATCTCATTAATTATTCATCAATTATTAAACCTATTAAAGTGTACTTATGCTATCATCATTAAGCTATTTTTCATTGAACTTAAGTTTGAAATTGTTTAATATTTGAAGAAAAAGAACAGTCTTGTTTTTTCTCTGTAAAATATTGCATCTATAACCTTATTAATGCATGAAAGGGAGTTTGTTTACTCAGTTCCAGGATATCTTTTCTGTGGGTAAGGAACTCCCAACATACTAAAGCCTCTATGAATGTGTATTAGAATAAAATACACAGTGAAAATCCATTTCCAGGGTGATAGAGAAATCCACACTAGTTCTATTTTTCATAAATTCTTCTATTAATTGGAAATAAATGAAACTATAATGTCTTAGTTACGTTTTTCATTGCTGACACAAAATACCCAACACCCAAAGATAAGGTGAGAAGGTTTATTTGACTCACAGTTTGTAGATGTTTCAACCCATAATCATCTGGCTCCAAGGCAGTATGGCATTGTAGAAGGGTATCACAGAGGAAAACACTTCATAACACCCACCAGACAGCAAAAGCAACAAGGGAGAGGAAAGACAAGACTTACTGTTCTTTATATTGCCAGCAAGCTACTCACTACAGGGCAAGTATAGAATGCACAACTTTAAAGCTAGCCAGAGCTATGCCAACCTTTTTAATGGACTGATTAACGAGGCACTATTTATCCCAGGAGCACACCCTCCAGATTCAGCCACCACTGAAAAAACCCTATGACCACATAAGGCTTAGGGTGGACATCTAGATACAAATCATAACATATAGTTAAATACAAAAAGACTATTAATACAGTTGAGTGGTCATGGTTTGTTTATCATGAAAGAATTTCTGTGAGATTACCATGTATACTATTCAAAGTCACAAAATATAATAGGGAAAATTAACATGCATCAGTTTTACTGGTAATATAAGCCCCTGGAAAGGAAGTAAGTTTCTATGAATATTCAGAAAAATAGTAAGACGAAATAGTGGTAATTTTCATTAACAATGCAAGGCCATAGTTCCTTTGATTCCATAATATCTTAGTACTTACATTTTAAAAAAAATAATCACTTCTTAAAGGGTCAGAGTAAATAATCAAGATACTACCTAACATAAATATAGTACTATTCATGTTATTTACTCATTGATTTATTACTTCAGTTATTCAGCACTTACCATGTGTCTGTGACGTGAAGATGTGAGGTAAGATAGAATGAAAGGACCACAGATCATTTTTCCATTAAAATGTTTAGGTATAGTGGTGCACACCTTCAATCCCAGCATTCGGGAGGCTGAGGCAGGAGGATCATTGTGGGTTCGAGACCCACCTGGGCTACAAAGTGAGTTGAAGCCCAGCCTAAACTGCATAGTGAGACCCTGTCTCAAAAAATAGGCCCAGGGATTTAGCTCAGTGGCCTAAGTGCCTGCCTGATAGGTGGCAGGTTGTAAGTTCAATACCCAGTACCAAAAAAAAAAAAATGATGCTTAGGTAAGAACACAAAATAACTGCCTACAGTTTGAATACTATGAGCTAGATGTTCTGAGAATTCTGACATGCAAGGCATTATTACTGTGTCAAGTGGTAAAAAGTTTTTAATGAAGATGTATCATATGAGATCTTAGCAATTAATTTTATAATTCCTGTTATCTGCTTTAATTACTGTATGTATATATATGTATGTATGTATGTATGTGTGTGTATATATATATATATATATATTTTTTTTTTCCAGCATGGGTTCTTAAATTGGTGAACCAGTCTTCCTTGGGAACTTGTTAGAAGTGCAGATTTCCTACCTCATCACAGAACAGTGGTTTCATTTTCTAGGACTGCCATAATACATTACCATAATCAGGAATTTTAACGTGTAAAATTAAAATATCAGCAGAATTTTTCCGTCTAGTGAATCTGAGTAAAAACTGGCCCGTTTTCCCAATGGCTTCTTGTCCCCGGTGCTCTGTGACGTTCCTTGATGTGTTCACCACAGCGCTCAAGTCCTCATCTTCACGCTGCCTTCACTGTCAATCTCTTCTGTGTCCGGGTCTCAGATTTCCCCTTTCTTTCACTTAAGGATGTCAGTTACTGGTTTTGCTAATTTCTCTAATTCAGGGTGAATTACTCTTGAGGTTCTTAATTACATCTACAAAGACCATTATTCTACGTAAGGTTACACTCTGAGATTTTGGATGCGCATGAACTTTTGAAACACTTTATTTAAGTCATGACATCTGTAGAATCAGCACTTCTGGTGTGGAGTCTAGTTACTTGTGCAATAACAAACCATTCAAGTAATTCTGATGCTTACCAAACTTGACAAGCCAGTGGTATACAGCACATATTCTTGTTTTAGTTCATTTGTGAGAGTATAACCTAATACCCACACTGGGGAAATGATAAAGAATCAACATTTATTTTTCAGTCTGGAGGCTTGGGTTTTCCAGGATCAGGGCACTGGTGTCTCTCTATCCTCACATGGTGGAGGGCAGATAGGCAAGGGAGCAAATCCACTTTCAGAACTCCTTGTTGCATCTTGGATCCATTCATAAGGCCAGGAGACCTCATAATGTAGACATCTACCATTAGGATTCACATTCCTAGCTTTGTAGATTGGCGAATGATATTTCCAACACACAAACTTTGGAAGGGACAAAAATGTTCCAACTATAATACTCATTTTGGGCGGTACATAGTACCAGCTAAAGATAGTGATTTACCTGTCAAATCTCATTTAATTGTCACTAGAACTTCTTTTCATTTTCAAAACTATCCTTATCTGATTTTCAAATTATATTAATGTCCTTGTAATGAGATAGCAAGTTAGTGTATTACTCGCTATTCCCCTTTTTTCCTTTTTGCCCTTTTTGCTCTTGTTGCTTGCAGCCACCATGAATGGCTGCCCCTTAGCCACGCCACCCTGCCTCGGAGATTGCTGAGTATGGACTGAAATCTCCAAAAACTGTAAGCTAAATAAATCTTTCCTTCCTTCATTTTGGGCATCAAATATTTTGTCTCAGAAACAAGAGAAAAGTAACCAAGATGAGATGATCTGTACTATCTTAATAACTTACTGTTAAAGCAAGTATGAGCATAACTTAGAAACCTGCCTATTTTCTTTTCTGTTTTTCCCCACTTTGGCAATATAGAGTAAGGACCATTGGGAACTGAAGTTGAAATCTTATCTAATATTCACTGGGGAGAAATATATGCCTCTCCTAGAGTGAGAGTAATAAAATTTATGAATAGAAAAAGCTTAAAACCATTACAAACTACATAGAAAATTTAATGCATGAAATTACATGAAGCCTGAAAATGTTGCAAGAAATTGAATAAACAAAATATTTACAAACAGTTTTCAATGATCAAACACGATGTAAAGAAATTTTTTCCTCATCTATATGCACATACAGTTACTTCTATTGATGGAGGATGTAATTCCTAATGTTAGACAAAATTAAGGAAATATTTTCTGTGATCATTCCTCACAAATATATGGAGAGTTATTAGTAGGCAACAGGCTACCGCTTCCTCCTCGTAGTTTAGCTTCAGAATAAGAAATGCCTCTTTAAATCTGAACCAGAGATTTCAATTATTGATCTTAGTTTTGCTATCACCATTCCAAAAGGAACAGTAATTTAATTGTGTGTATCTTTGAAAAAGAAATACTCGTGCATATTGCCTAAACTTGCTGTGTATAATTCTTTGCTGAGAAATGGGATGAAACTGAAATAAATTAGCATGGCTGGAAAATATGTAAAATGAGAGGATTACTATATCTATTTATCCTTTCAGATTTTCACATTTAAAATTGATATCTTAAGAATTAAATTTTTGTTTTTACCATGGCATAAGATTATTTGTGCTAAAAGAGGAAATAATAGAATTAGAGCTTACTTAATTTTTGCATATATATTTGTATTTTAATACAATGAGACATTCTTCTGACAGTTTATTCAAAACGCTGCATGATATTTGTTTTATCCTGGGTAACAAAATCTGATTTTATATTTATATATTCCAGTTTGGAGAGTATAAAATAATATTGGTATTGTGAATTATGGGAGTTTACCATGTAGAAGATGTTCTTTTTGAGAGTGTTATTCCAAAATCATGTGATTTTTTTGTTTTTAAATAAAAAACTATTTAGCAAAAAGGCAGGGAAAATTTCAAAACAATCAGGCAAAAATAGAAAGGAAAGGAAGAGATAGAGGACAGGGAAAGGGAGAGGGAGAGATAAGAGATACAATAACTAAATAGGCCTTGAATTCAAGGACGTTAAAAAATATGAGAAATGTAATGAAAGTGTAAAATGGAATTAGTAAACAAAAATGGAAAACATTTAAGGAAAAAGGGGTAATATATTAAATTAAGTATGTTTTATTTTACAAACAAAAAAATCTAACCGTATCAGAAGATAAGAAAATCAAAGACATGAAATATTAAAGAGGAAATAGAAAATAACCAAAAATGCAGAGGAAATTAAAGAATTAAACAATTTGAAAGCTTAATATAATAGAAGAGGTTCTGGGAGAGTGCAAATTGCTAAAGTCAACTGAAAATGTAACTAGAGGTATTGCATGAGTTAAACTAAGTAGATTCAGAGGGAAAACAGCTTCCTTTCTATCGCATATCTAATATGTGCCCAAAACCCAAGAATAAGATGTTTTTACAGGCAAATTTTCTCAATATTTTAAGGAATTTATCACACTCATATTTAAACATGTGCAGAGCACTGAACAAAGGAAAAGTTAAAAACTGTTTTAAAAGTTCAGACATCTCTTTGTAGTCAAAACCACACAATTCAGCATAAAGAAAACTCATTTAGGGATATTGGTTTTGATATTGTCAGAAAGCTAGGAAGAAAACAAGAATGAAGATGAAAATATTAATGTAAAAATAATAAAACAAACTGGTATAAGTTAAATTAGAAAATACTACAGAAGACTGGAGTTTTGTTCATTTTTTCTTGCTTTTCTCAGATGAATAATTTAAAATAAGGAATATGTGTATTATGCTATAAAACATAAAACAATACATATAATTAATATAAAAGTGTATACAAAAGTTATGCTAATGACCAAAAGGCATTTGATAAAATTTAAAATATATTCTTTTTTAAAAGTGCTTACCTTGTAATAAACAAGTAATAGATGTACCCTTTTCTTATAAAATGTAATAGAATAACAATGAAATTTATTGTACTATTTAGAAAGAAAAGAATTTCTAGCCATGCAATTACTACTTAATTTTTTGCAATGCTATTCAACAGAGATGAATATATATATATATATATATATATATATGTATATATATATATATAATTTTTTTGTATAAAGCGTATTTCTTACAGAAGAGAAAATTTATCCTTAACTCATTAAGTACCAGGAATAATCATATATGTAAATTTCAAATCCATTAGAAACAGCAAATAAACCATCCAAATAGCTACAAAATAACTATAAAATTAAAGCTAGTGTTTATATTTAAAAATAACCTCTTAGAAATAGAGAGTTCATTAAAAGTAGCAGACATATGCAAATAAGTCAGAAATAAAAATTGATAAGAAGGGCCTACAACCTAGAGAAAGTATTTCAAACATCTATCAGACACTATTAATTATCTGCTCAAAACTTAATGGCTTAATAAAGTGACACTGTATATTCTCATGAGTCTATTGGTCAGCCATTGGGACTACACTCAGCTAGAACAGCTTGTCTCTGCTCTAACGGGTGCTGGACTTTGCTGGGGAACCCTGGGATTTCACATTCCCCAGCAGGTTAGCCCACAGCTGCATCCATGGTGCAACCAGCCTTACAATATAAGCCACAGTGCTGTTTTAATCTTAAATTTAGAAATGAATTTCAAACCACAAAGTCAGCCTGGATAAAAGGGTTTGAAAATCGGATCTCTTCAACTAGAAAAGCTTTAAAGAATTTGCAACTATTCGTATTTTACTATGTTTACAAAGGGAAACAAATAAAGCATCTAAGTATTGTCTTCTTAGCCATTAAAATGAGTATTACAAATAGGTTAATTTCTTCAAAATTAAGTTGTGAACTTAGTATAATTAAGTAATGGCTAACAGATGTTCTTTGATATTTAACAAGTTGATTAGAAACCTCAACATTTATGCATAAGCATAAATAATTAAAATATATAAAGCTAATGATACTTAGTTCAATTTCTATAGATATTAAAATAAATTACAAAGGCATAAATGTAAAAACTTATGATGTTGATACTTAAGTCAGAAAATATAAAAAGAAGTAGGGTGAGGATTTTATAAAATATTAAACATTTAATAAAGTTAACATTTTAAAAATGAATGATTTAAAATTTTCAGTACTTAAATATGTCAATAATTATATTTGGACAAATTTAGTCAATAAACATTTGGACAACTAGTAAACCAAGAAAGATATAATAATATTAGTTTATTATCACACTAACTCCATCACATTTTTAAATTGAAACTGGAGGAACACATAGAGGAATATATTTTACAATCTTGAAGCAGGAAAACTTATACCCCTATGTTAAAAAACATCCAGGATACAGGGAGAGATAGCATGAATTTGATTATATAAAACTTTAAAATATATCTATGGGAAAAGGAATGCCACAAGTAAGTCAAAATATGAAAGTCGAATGGAGAAATAGAAAACCAATTTAGAATCAGTAAGAAAAATATAACGACTTCAAACGGAAATAGAGTAAAAAAACATACTTAGTTAAGAAAAGACAAATTGTGTCATACATGTGAGACCATTTACTCAAAATAAACTAAAAAATTAATTAAATTATTTCATGAAGTGTTATTAGAACAAATTAGTGAAAGCAATGGAAAAATAATTTAGTAACATCTAGGGCAAAGTGGTCCAGTTTTTACATATTTATACTTTGACTATCTGTGTGAGTACCTCTTTCTAATAAAAGACATATCAGAGGATATGTAGTGGAACATTGCATTGTACAGTAACTGTAAAATCTAACCATATGTATTGGTACAAGTATTTCTATTAATATGGCTTGGGTTAAGCAAAATAGTAAATACATTTAGTAGATTTTAAGAGTCAGATTTGTGTAAGTAGCTAATATGAAAAGTTTCACCAAGTATGTTGGTTACCTTTCTCTTGTTACTGGGACAATATAACCGACATCCAAAATTAAGGAAAGAAAAGTTTATTTAGCTCACAGATTGTGGAGGCTTCAGTCTGTAATCAGCTGTTTCCATAGCGTGGCACAGGGGCAACAATTCATGGCAGCAGAAAATAGCAAAAGCAACACCAGCAAAGAGAAGAGTGCGAGAGAAGACTCTTTCTATCCCTTACATTGTATGTAGGTCACACCCACTTGGATGTAGCACTCATACCCATAAGCCCAGCATTGGACCATGAATCAATCACAAATTCTAGAAGCCTACCTTCATAACTGTATGAGACTTTGGTGGGGCATCTAGGTACAAACCACAGCATTCCACCCTTGGTCCTCCAAGACTCATGCACATCCTTTATGCAAAAGACATTTAGTCCATCTCCCAGAGTTGCAAAATCCTAACAATTTTGGCATTGCTGAAAAGTGCAAGTCACAAGTCTCTTCTAAGATCTAAGGTAAACACTTAGATGTAAGCCCCTGTACAAATGAAAATTTAAATACTTCCAACATTCAATGGCACAATTCCATTCCAGAAAGTATAGAGGGATACAAAAGTTCGGAACCAAAACAAGTCCAAACCCAGTAAAGGAAACATTAAATCCTGTAGTTCCCTGTGGAATACACAAAGCAATCTGTGGCTCCAAAGGGTTTGTGTGACACCATTCCTATAGCACGTTCAGAGGTTTTCTCTTAGGCCCACTCTGCTCAATCCTTGCAGCTTTCCTTAGATGATCCACATTTGACGTTTTCACACTTCTGGGGTCTCCATTTCCCCTTTGACTTCACACTCACAGCTTAGTACACTGCCCTGTCAGAGGCACACTGCCTCACCTCCCAGGTTGCCTTCTGAAATCTGGGTGGAAGTCTTCTTTAACTCAGAACTCCTGCATTCTGCATACACCTAAAACTAGTACCACATGTGTGATGCCAAGGTCCAATGCCAGCTGGAGCAGTAGTCAGGTTTTCTTCTCTCTTGGCTGTAAGGGTCAAATTCCTGGATTGCTGAGCACTGTGAACCTGATTCTGAGGAGCAAATTCTCTATGACACTGCCATTTTGGAACCTGATGCAGCTGCCATCACATTGGAATATAGTGTGGCTGCTACTGTTCTGGAACATGGTGCTCTGAAGCTTTCTCCACAAAGCAAAGTCTCCTGCTTTTGCGGTTTTGAGATTGCAAGGAGTGAAGACTACTGCTGCTTGTGATGCCCTCAGACTATCTTTTATATTATCCTGTTCCTTCTCAGCAATCCAGATCTTCTCAGTTCTATCTTTGCAGTCCACAGCTTTACTGGAGCTCCCTTTCTGGCCAGACTCGCAGCATTTTAAATCATCTCACTGGGCTCTTTGCTCTTGATTCACAATGTATATCTGGCTAAAAGCCCCAACAATAGCCATGCCACCACCTCAACATTTGACTGCCTTGAAATTTCCTCTGCCAGGTTAATCAGTCAGCCATGCTTAATCTTAGTCCCAAGGAAAATCTCTGGACATGAGCAAAGGGCAGACAACCTTTTGGCCAAACCATAACACACATTGTCTGGAGTTCAACAGCCAATGCAGTCCTCCCCAGGAGAAACCTTTTGAACCTAGTCTTTATGGGCAGCATTTTTATCAGCCTTCTGGTCTTTTGAGCTCTGAACAGAATCTCCCATACAGAACAGCCTAAGTAATCCAGCTCTACTCTTCCAGGTGATATCTCTGAACCTTTCCAGACGCTTCCCACAAGCCATCCCAAAGGCTCTTGAACCACATGATCAGGTATACGCACAGCAACAACCCTACTCATCCAGTACCAAATTCTGTCTTGGTTACTTTTCTCTCATTGCTGGAAAAACATACTTGACACCAAAAATTAAGGAAGGAAAGATTTATTTAGCTAACAGTTTGTGGAGGCTTTAGCCCATAATCAGATGGCTCCAAGGCAGGGTGGCATGGCAGAGGGGCAACAGTTAAGGGTGGCAAAAGACAACAAGAGTAACAAGAGCAAAAAGGGAGGAACATGAGAGAAGACCTTCTGTCCCTTGTATTGTATGTAGGCCGCATCCACTTGAGTGTAGCCTATATAATCCCAGCTTTGGACCATGAATCAATCACAAACTCTAGAAGCCTGCTTCCATGACTAAATGAGACTGTGGGGGAACATCTAGACACAAACCATAACACTAAGGTTGTATTTATTGAGGAAAAAAGTCTTAATATTCCATGTAAAATTTATGCCAATTGGCTAATATTTTAAAAAGTGAGTACACAGATTTTTACAAAAACAGTTTTTGGAAGCATACATATCCTAAGAGTGATTGCCTCTTGAGAGGGGGAAGTGTGCTTTTTGTTAGGTTATGGGTTATAATTAATTGTTGGCTCATTTGTGTTTGAAATATTTTATTATATATATGTTTGTATATATACACATTGCTTTGTATATGCATATATGTATATATATGCATTGTATTGTATATGTATATATATGTAGTATTTTTAAATTAATAGATTCATATTGGAGGGAATATCCTGCTTTAAAGTACTTTATAGTTTATACTTTATAGTTTACTAGTGACAGCAAAACATGTTGATAATATTTTACCACAAATATGAACATTTCTCTGAAGTAAATACATATTGTACAATGACTGGTAGAATACTACAGGAGTGGCCAGATTGGGGAAAAAAAACCACATATAACTTTATAGAGGAGCAAGGGGTATTTTGTTTTTATTTAAGAGAAAAAGACACAGAAAAGAGAAACAAAAAAGCAAAAGAGACAAACAACAACCACAAATCCAACACAATGACATTATAGGTTTACAAAACAAGATGAGAGGAATTTGACAATGGTTGTAATATTGCATATTGTTACCTTTAAAAGGGTTGTTTAGATTAACAAATATAGACATATAAAATTGACCTAATTATATGGGTGTTAACTGTTCTTTTTCAGTAACTAATACATTTAGTAGTATAGTCATTTTAGCTATCTTATGTATAAATATATACAAATTAGGTCTTTTTCCTTTTCCCTTCCTTCTTTCCTCCTTTCCCCTATCCCAAGTACTTCTCTTCAATCAGTTTCTTACCCTTACACAGTATTTATTGTAGATATTGGCTAGTATATACTGTTTCAGTTTCTTACACTAGGGAAACAGTATGTTATTTACACATGTGAGTTTGATTTATGTCACTTATGAGTATGGTCTCAAATTGTGTCCATTTACGTGTAAAAGTGTCAATGCAGTCCTTCTTGATAGCTGAGTAGTACTCCATTGTATAAAAACACCACATCTTTTTTATCCATTCCTTGATTGATGGGCACTTGGTTGTTTTCCAAGATGGGGCTATTACAAATTGGGTTGCTATAAACATGGGTGCACATATATCACTGTAATATGATGTTTTCTGTTCTTCTGGGAAAATGCCCAGAAGTGGGATAGCTGGGTCAAATGGGATCTCTATTACTAGCTTCTTGAGAAATCTCCACACTGATTTCCACAGTGGTTGCACCAGCATACACTCCTACCAACAGTAGAGAAGAGTTCCTTTTTTCCCACAGCCCTTCCAGCAATTGTTACTGGTTTATTTTTTGATCCTGGCCATTCTTTCTGGGGTGAGGTAGAATCTCAGTGTTATTGTAATTTGCATTTCTTGAATGACCACTGATGTTGAACATTTTTTCATATATTTATTTGCCGTTTGTATTTCTTCCTCTGAGAAGTGTACATTCATTTCAGATGCCCATTTTTGGATTGTGTCCTTGAATTTTAGGGCCCTCATTTTTAAAAATTCTTTATATGTTTTAGACAGAAGTCCTTTGTTTGAGGGACAGATATTTTCCCAATTCGTAGGTTTTTATTCACTCTGTTGGAGATTTCTTTGACATGTAGAAACTTTTCAATAAGATGACATTCTAGTTGTTGATTCTGGGAAGTACTTCCAGTGCAGTTTGATTTTTGTTCATGGACTCTCTGCCTACACCTATGTCGTCAAGATTTTTTCCTACTTTGTCTTCCAGCAAATTTAGTGTCTCTGTTTTTAATATTCAGATATTTGGCCCGTTTTGACTTTAGTTTAGTGCATGGCAATAGACATGGATCTAGTTTTAGTTTTCAGCATATGGAAAGTCAGTTTGTCCAGCACCACTTATTAAAGAGGCTATCTTTCTTCCAATGTACCTGTTTGGCCCCTTTATCAAAGATGAGGTGGCTGAGTGTGTTTGTAGTTGTGACTGTATCTTCTAATCTATTTCGTTGATTTTCAGGTCTGTTTTTTGTTTGTTTGTTTTGTTTTGTTTTGGTGCCATGCTGATTTTATCATAGTAGCTTTGTAAGTCAGAGATTGTGATGCCTCCTGCCTACTTTTGTTGCCCAGAACTTCCTTTGCTATTTTAGGTCTCTTCTGGTTCCAGATGAATTTCAGGAATGCTTTCTCTAGCCCTGTGAGGCAGGCAAGTGGTATTTTGATTGGGATTGCATTAAATCTGTGTAACAATTTTGGGAGAATGGCCATTTTCACAATGTTTATTCTTCCTAGCCATGAACAAGGAATATCTTTCTATTTTTGGAAATCTTCTTTGATTTCCTTTTTCAGAGTAATGTAATTTTCACTGTATAGGTCTTTTGCTTCCTTTGTTAGATCGATTCCTAAGTATTTCAATTTTTTGGATGCTATACTGAAGGGTGTGGCTTCTCTTATTTCTCTCTCAGTGAGTTTGTTGTTTGTGTACAGGAATGCTATTGATTTTTGAGTGTTGACTTTGTATCCAGCTACATTACTGAATTTGGTTATTACATCTAGAAGTCTTTCAATGGAGATTGAGGTCTTCTATGTAGAGTATCATGTCATGTGCAAATGATGATAATTTAATTTCTTCTTTTCCTAGCCTTATTCTTTTTATTTCTTTCTCTTGTCTAATTGCTCTGGCTAATATTTCCAACACTGTATTGAATAGAAGTGGTGATAATGGACATGCTTGTCTTGTTTCTGGTTTTGGAGTAAAATCTTCCAGTTTTTGACCATTTAATATGACGCTGCCTGTTGATTTGTGATAGATGGCTTTTATCAGATTGTGTCAAAGATCATGTATTCTGATTTTCTGTAGGATTCTGTAGGATTCTTAGCATGAATGAGTATTGTACTTTATCACTTTTTCTACATCTATTGATATGATCTTGTGATTCTTATGTTTGGCTCTGTTGATATGGTGTATTATGTTTATTGATTTGGATATGTTAAACCATCCCTGCATTCCCAGGATGAATCCCACTTGATCATGGTGTATACTATTCTTGATGACTTGCTGCATTCTGTTTACCAGTATTTTATTGAGAATACTTGCATTTATGTTCATTAGGGAGATTGACCTGTGATTTTCTTTTTTGGTTGGGTGTTTCTCTGATTTTGGTATTAGGTTAATATTTGCTTCCAGGAATAAGTTATGGACAATTTCTTACCTTTCAATTTCATTGAAGGGTTTGAGGAGTGTTGGCATAAAGTCTTCCCTAAATTTCTTGTATAATTCAGCAGTGAATCCATCAGGACCTGGGCTTTTCTTTGCTGGTAAGGTTCTAATTACATTTGCAATTTCATTAGCTGAAGTTGGGTTATTCAGAAGTTTTACATCTTCTTGATCCAGCTTTGGTAATTCATAGGTTTCTAGAAATCTGTCCATTTCTTCTGTGTTATGGAACCTATGGGAGTATAAAGGTTTTCAAAGTAGGTATTGATGATCTTCTGCATTTCCAAGGGTCTGTAGTGATTTTACCCTTTTCATTTCTTATTGTATGAATCTGTGTTTTTTCTTTCCCCTTTTTGATAAGGTTGGCTCTGGCTTTATCAATTTTATTTATTTCAAAGAACCAACTCTTCAATTGATTAATTCTTTGTATTGTTTTCTTAGTTTCAATTGCATTAATTTCTGCTCTGATCTTTATAATTTCTTCCCCTTTTTGGGCTTGACTTGATCTTCTTTTTCTAGAAGTTTGAGGTGCAGCTTTAGGTTGTTTATGTGTGCTCTTTCCATTTTTCTGATGTGGGTGTTGAGTGCTGTAAATTTCCCCCTGAGGACTGCTTTTATTGTATCTCACAGGTTCTGGTAATTTGTATTTACATTTTTGTTCGATTGTAGATATTGTTTAATTTCTTCTTTAATTTCTTCTGTGACTCATTGATTGTTTAAGAGAGTGTTATTTAATTTCTATGTGTTTTGGGGGGTTCTTGTAGGGTTTTTTGTCATTTCCAATTTTATTGTGCTATGGTCAGATAATATGCATGGAATTATTTCAATTGCTTCGCATTTACTTAAGCATTTTCTGTGGGCTAGTGTATGATCTATTTTAGAGAATGACCCATGTGCAGTGGAGAAGATTGTGTATTCTGATTTTGTTGCGTGAAACACTCAGTACTCATCTACTATGCTCATTTGATCATAGTTTGAATCTGTTCTGTTATTTCTTTGCTGATTTTTTGTTTGGTTGATCTGTCTCTTTGCGACAATGGGGTGTTAAGATCCCCCACTGTAATTGTATTATTGTTTATTTGGTTTTTCATGTCTATTAAGATTTGTCTTACATAGTTGGGTGCTTCCATATTTGGCGCATATATACTTATGATCGTAATCTCTTCCTTTTGAAGTTTTCCCCTAACAAGTATGTACTGACCTTCTTTATCTCTTTTGATCATTCTTGGTTTGAAGTTTACATTGTCTGCAAACAAAATAGCTACCAGCAAGGGGTATTTTAAATAAAATGCAGGATTTCTGCTGCAGTATAAAAGGAAAGTAGAAGTTTTATAATGGCAAACTTGGTAATGGCATCAGACTAATAATATTAAAATTATTTAGCATCATGTTTTATTGTGTATTTAGACAATTTCAAGTGTTTGTAGAAAAGATTAAAAAAATTCTTTATGAAAATCCCAAAACCATAAGTTTTACATAATTTTAGCCAAGATTTTTCAGATTAAATAAAATTAATCAAAGAGAGAGAGACAGAGAACAGTTAGCAAATTTCCTGAAAATGCCCATGAGCTTGATTAATTAAACCCGAGACCCAAATTTATGTAAGTATTCTTCATTTCTTACTTCTGCTTTAGTTTTTATAAACTTATTCACACATGCACTTTCTTCACAAAGTAGAATCAAACTATTTAAAATATTCATATTTATTTAGCAACCCTATGGGAAGTTAAACATCTAAAAATATTAGCAAGCACTCCAGTGATAAGTAGATGTGACTATAAGTCAGATGATCAGTGTTACTGTAACTGACTATAACTGGTCCAGCTGAGGTTGCGAAATCCTCATGAGGCGATGGTCATCCTTCCTCAAGCCACAAGGATTCACACAGAATGAGAGGTTGTACCTAAGAACAATCAAATATTACTTCAGATGAAGTTTCAGGCTCCTTGGAAAGAATGTTAATGCTAGTTGCTTTCTCTGTTCTACTGTTAAATACACTGATCCACCAGATACAAGGAAAAATAGTGCTCAAGTTTTTTGTGTGAAGATATCCGGGTCTTGGCCAATGAGTGAGTGGTTTACCTGTGAGGCAAAAGCACACAGGTTCTGTGAGAAGTGAATGTTAAACAACAAGAAATTTAGATTAGTGGAGTATGCTGTGTCTAGCCATCATCCTTCCTCTTTCCCCAAGATAACTACTCAGCCTTGAGACAACTCCTTGCCCAGACTGTTTTTCTTCTGCTTTTTCTTTCTTTTTTTTCCCCTTACACTGATATTCTAAACAAAAGCTGGAGCGTTCTTGGCTTTGGGTTTTCTCCCAGGAGTCTCCCTAATCCTGGGCATTGTTGGTTGAGACAGCCCCTCTGGGCCCTTTGCGTGACTGAGTAATCGCTCATCCTCTATGCTGCCATGGTGGCGCATTGCAACATGAAGGAGAAGAAAAAATAGCACTGGAGTTGTGCTTGCAGCCTGGCTTCGTCCTGTATTACTGTTGACTTAGGACAAGTCTGTTATGTCCTTTGTGTAACAATTCTTCCACTTGTAGCAGATTGAAATAATGATCGTACACCTGTGTGTGTGTGTGTGTGTGTGTGTGTGTGTGTGTATTCAACCCTAAGGCTGTAAGAAGAATGAATGATGTTTGAATGTAAAGGACTTGTATTTCTGGAATCACCACTTTTTCTTAATATGTCAATTCCCCTTTAGCTCCTTCCCTTAAGCATGGCTAGTTATGTGCTCTCTATTACCCCCATGGAATCTGGAGAATTTTCTGAACTTCAGTGCTTGCCTACACCCATTGTTTCCATTTTCTATACCAGCAGTTGTCTGTGTTTTTGAAGTACTTCTGAATTTTTATTTTCCAGAATAAAAGTTCACACCACACCAGGCAACTTCACAACAGGCTGCTACTGTACTTTATACAAAGGACCACAAGCAAAGAATCCCTGATGGCAGATCTATAGATGCCTGAGGGAAAGACTCGTGTGGCTATTAGCTGGGAATATTAGATCAGTGATGACTATGAGTCAGATTGGATGTCACTATCCTTTCTTTCGTTCTTCCCAACATTTTGCTTTAGAATGTATAAGCTGTTTTTTATTTCTGAGTAGACTAAAAATCTGGTACCAAATGCAGGTTTTTATTTTTTTACTGGTATTATCTATATTACTAAACACATAGTTTTACTATCTACAATAATAATAGCTGGTTTCTCCCAGCTATCATGTGAAGTAGTTTAGTAATTTCCTCTATTTAGTATCACTTCAGGTAAGAAATAACAAGGTTAGGGTTACATGATTTAGCCAAGTTCACATAGAGATAGAGATCCAAATATAAATTTAATTTTCTGATTCCAAATTAAAAATACAACAACAACAACAAAGCTCCCTGAAAATTGTAAGACTTTCAATTCTCTAAGTGTATACATAATTTATTAATTGTTACTCTCAGAACTTAACACAAAACCATTGATGGGAGCTCTGTGAGTCTCCTGTTGTTGTCGGGTGATGGAGGTGGGTGGAATGCAAAGTCAAGGCCCCAAGTTTCTAAAGAGGTCCTGTAACTGGTAATTTTAAAAGTTACCTATGAAGGCTTACGCTGCTGGATTGTGGGCCACACTTGGAGAATCCCAGTTCTAGTTTCTTGTTACTCATTATGTAGTCTGCAAAAAGTAGCATGAATTCCCCCCTGGTATTTATTAGGTATATAGGGTATGAGACCTACTGAAGATCCATTGAATCAAATTTGCACTTCATTGAGATATGTATGTACATAAATGAAAGTCTCTGGTTTGACACAATGGCCCCAGTCCTAGGTTCACAATAGCATAAACTACAGAAATTTTTTAAAAATGCATTTTTTTTGTCTTTCCTCAAAAGATTTTAACTTAATAGGTCTAGGTCATAGCCAGGGATTGACATTTTTAAAATTTATTTATTTTTTATATTATTTTTGGTTGGTGTGACTTGAGATAGGATCTCACTATATACATAGAGTAATGAAAATTATGGGGAATGCTTAAATTTATATACAATAAGAAAATACACTTTCATTGATCCTCCTCAAAATACTTCTTTTTTTTTTTTGTCGGTACCAGAGATCAAACTCACAACCTCATGCCTGCCAAGCAGGTGCTTAAGCCACTGAGCCAAACTCCCGGCCTTGGTTTTTTTTGAGGCAGGGTCGCACTGTCGTGACCCACGCAGCTCCTGAGGTTCTTGGGGTGAAGGACTGTGAGAGGATGCGAAAAATAGAGAGACAAAGCTGGAGTCAGGTGGAGCCCTTAACCTCCCGATGGGAAGAAAGGAACTGGCCCCTCAATGCAGGGGCGTTTATTTATACCTTTTAGCAACCTAATGTCACATGACACCCCGCTGTCCTAGCAACCCACTGCTCAGACTGCCTTGGGGCAAGGCATTCTCTAGACTGAAGTAGCATCTTCATGTGACTTGCCCTAGGCTCTCTTTGTTCTTGGAATGATCATGTCTGGATCATGCCCTAAGTCAATTTTCAGCTTCAACGGCTCCCAACATCACACCATGTAGTTCAGGCCAGCCTTGCTCACATTGTAACCCAAAGTGACCTTGAACTCACAACGCTCCACCTACCTCAGCCTCCCCAGTGCTGGGATTAAAGGCATGTGCCACCACGCCCGGCTACTCTTGTGTATTTCTAAAAGTCTTCTTTTATTGAGTGTCTTTTTGACATGTGATAAAACATATGGTGAATGCTGTGCCAAGTGCCATCCAACAGAGAAGCAGGATCACAAATAATTACAGCATGCCTTCATCTACCGTACTCACCCGATCTGGCACTATGGATTGCTTGGTCTTCCTTAAAGTCTAAATGGCCACGAAAGGTAAACATTTAGAAAGGTAAACATTTAGAATCATTCAGGTTCTTCTGGCAACCAAGACAGCATAGCTAAGGACACTATTGAAAGACGCTTCCAGAGTGACAGGAATGATGCACTGTATCCAAAAAGAGGAGGATAATCTTGAGATAGATTAATGGTAACGTGTCTTTTACAGCAGTAATTTTTTCTGTATTTAAACATCCACTGTATTTTTTCATCACATTCCATAGCCCTGGCTGATATGGAACTCAAAATCCTACTCCCAAGCACTGATTTTTTTTTTTTAATGCTTGTCAGGTGATACAGAAGGGCAGACAAAGTTGTAAGCCCCACTATTCTCAAATGCAGAATTTCCTATATTTGCTTCAGATCAAGAAACAGCCCACTTGATTTTAGAAAAACAAAAAATGGCAAGTTACAAGCCTTCCCCATAATGGTGTGCACCAGATAAAGGAAAGTTCAAGAATACTTATTTTTGATAAGACTTCTAAGTCATTAATAACATCAGGTATGTTTCAGAACTCTATACATATCCCTAAAATGAGTAAAATCTGGTTCCATGCCACCTCCCAGGGCTCCAGTTGAGAGCTAAGGTACAAATGTGGCTCAGTCATTACTCCACAGTGGTTTTGAACACCCAAATTCGATCCTGATGCTTCCAAGGAAAGCAGATGCCTGTTGACAGGCAGTGATTGGCAGAAACATCTTTCATGTTTATTTTTATAAGCAAAATTTTCTTACCACACCCTACTTTTTATTTTAAAGAGGAAAAAATAGAAATAAAATAGTTTCAAATCAGGCTATGAGGAGAGTAGCATTAATTAATATATTGCATACTTTTATCTTCACACTGGTTACTCAAGAGTACAAAATATAGGTATGAAATATTGTCCAAACAGTACTATCACAAATCTTTCCTTTAATGAACTAAGAGAAACTAGCCATATAACTATCTTGATTATCTTGTGTTGTCTCACTAGTGTGAGAAGCTAAACAAGTAAGTAAGAGCCAAAATGTATAATAGATACTGTGAATTGGGAAGAAATTGTTCAAAAGAGAAACTGATGGGGGAAAGGAAGGAAGAGAAACAGGAGACATATATACATATATTCCTTCTTTTTAACTCCATGTGTTCATCTCTGTCTTTCTCCTTATCTTCTGCGGAGAACATTTATCATTAACACAATCCGAGCCAAAGGTTCAGCTCTCGCTGACTGATTCTGAACCATCAGCAGGCTGAGCGTTTCAGCTCTGTGTTCTGTTTCAGGTTTGGTTTTCCAGACATTTATTTTATAACATGGTTATATATCTTTAAATGTGTAATTTTTTTCTATTGTAACTATATCTCTAGAGAAGAGGAAATGAGCCAGTAAATTTGAATGACAGCTTAACCAGAAATGTCAGGCCAATTCAACGATCTAAATGTTGGAGACCCTGGAATCTGAGCAGTAAAGATGGCATCCTGGGAAGGACCCAGGAGCTCCTCAGCAGACGGCCACATTGTCCCCTTAATGAACTAGAGTGACGTTACCGTGTGCTTTTGCTGCGCCTGTGCTAAAGCAGTGATGTGGAGGCTGAGCCAGTGTTCCTGCCTCTTCCACACTTCGTCACTTCGTCGCTTTTCTTCATCTGTCGGCCTCCAGGGAAGTGAGCTTGTTTGGTCTTCACAGTGCCTTTAAATTGGCCATTTTTCAGTTGAATTTCCCCTTAGCTGACTGTGACGGAATCAGATCAACCTTTTGCAGTGTGATGGATTGTTCTATATTTTGTCATCAAAAAAGCTGAAAAAGAATGACAGGAAAGTCGTCAATTCATAGGTTTTTCCTAAGGATATATTCAACCACTTCATGGCTTGGTTTTAGAAACTTACATGCGGTAATTCATGAAATGCCTAGAAAATCATTTATTAAATGAACTATGTAAAGTTTTTGTCATCTTTTCAGTTTAATGGGTTATTTTAATTCTTGAACTGTAAGTGAGAAATGCTACACTGTCAAATCACCTCCAGGCATTGCCTCAGTGGAGACACAGAGCTCCTCATCACTGGGTGTCTTTAGCTGGATAGTATCCCAAAGTGGGTGTGGTGTGAAAAAATATCACATTAAAAAAATATTTCAGAGTCGGGCATGGTGGCACATGCCTGTCATCCCAGCACTCAGGAGACTGAGGCAGAAGGATCCTTGTGAGTTCAAGGACAGCCTGGGGTACATAAACAAGTTCAAGGCCAGCCTGAATTGCAAAGTGAGACCTTGTCTCAAAAAAGAAAAAAAAAATCCATTGGATTTTTCCTCACCTATTTTGTGAAGGGAAGAAAAACGCATAGATTTAGAATTGTTTACTATATTAAAAAGATCTGGACAAGTTTAGAAATTATGATAGCTTATCTACCTAAACATAAAGGAAATATGTACAGAAAAGACATAAAAAATTTTACAGGCTGGGAGTGTATGGCTCAGTGGTAGAGTACTATCTAGGATTTTTAAGACATTGGGTTCAATCCCCTGCACTGAAACAAATATATAAATATATCCATTCCCAAGGTGCGCTTGTATTTTTCACTGCCAATCTGAAAAATACATTGTTTGTCAATTGTGTAAGTGATAGAAAAATGAATGTGTAGGTAGCAGTGATAAAAAAATAGTTATGTGTTAATATCAAACAATAGCAATTCAACATTTTTTTTCCATGCAAGAAATAACAAAAGTTGGCCGGGGATATAGCTCAGCAGCACAGTGGTTCTTAGTTTGATTCCCCTGCATGAGGTTGTTAGTTTGATTCCCAGTACAAAAGCAAAAAACAAAAAAACAAAAACAAAAAGACAAGAAACAAGCTCAGTTCATGAAGGAAGGGGTATTTACAGGTAGGAGAGAAATGAGCGTTCCCCCCCTCACCTCCAAATAGTTGTGTTTGGGCTTCCATACATGAATTAAGCAATTTGTGTCTCTGACTCATTTCTGAAATAACATGTAACTTCAGTAAGGAAGAAATGTGCCAAAGCAGAACCATTTTGTTCTGCAAAAAAACAATGTGACTTCCATTTTTTTGTCAATTCAACCACTGATTGCATGAAAGGTTCTATCTTGGGAGGCAATGTGGAGGGAAGAGGTGCCCACTAAGAGAGATAGGGTCTGGGCCCGAGGCTGGGAGATCATAACAATCACTTTAATGATGCATCACTTGACAGTCAACGATGAGTAGTAGTAACTACCTAGTAAAAAGGAAGGGCTTTTGAAGTCCTTACAGATTTTCCCATGACAAAGCATATGAGCTTCTTGGTAGTTATCTTAGATACTTTTCTTGTTGCTGAGACAAAATAACTGATGCTCAAAGTAAAGAGGAAAGGTTTTCATCAGCTCACTGCTCTTAGCAGTTTCAGGTCACAGGTGGCTGGCTCCAAGGCAGGGCAGCATAGCAGACAGGCATCGCAGCCCATGTGTGGCAGGCAAAAGGCAGCAGAGCAGCAGCAGCAGCAGCAAGCCTGCCTTATTTCTGTCCTGTTATATCCCATCCAAGCTACCTGCCTTTAGGGTAGTACCATTCAGAACTGTGCTAAACCAATTCATGGACTAATCTTCACACCCTTAATGCCAGACTCACCCCCTTAACCCACCCTCACACACTCTAGATACAGCCACCTCTATAAAGCCTCACCGAAGAGCATGTGAGATTTTGGAGGGACATCTACATACAAGCCGTAACAGTAGCCCAAGTGCAATAATATGCAATTATAACTCTGTCAGTAAAATCATTTCTAATCTTATTTTTTTTAAAGCATTTCTAATCTTATCTTCTTTCCCTACCTTCTGGAGAAGTTAAATGTCATATAGTGAGGAGAGGTTTGTGAAGACTGTCAATAGACAGGGGAAGATGGAAGGACCGAGCTATATCTACTGTTTGTGAAAATCTGGATGTTAAATATCCAGTGTATAGTGTGCATATTTAGAATATAGTGGATATTTAATATTTAATATCCACTATATTCTAAATATACACACTACCTACTAGATACTACATATACACAAGACCCTCAACACTTAGAGTGCTCCAAATATAAATGAGATGTGTGAAGAGCACTCAGTTCCTGATATCTTAATTTAGCCACCTCTTGGTAATATCCATTAGGGTTCAATGTTTTCTGCTGAAGCACAAAAATAAGGTCATGGTCATTCACTGAATTAGAGCTGTGCCCAGCCATATGTCCCCCTTTGTTTCTCTGCTGCAGCAAGTGTCTCTTGCTCCTGGACCTGGGACATCTTCTGTATATAGATGCTTTCACTTGAACCTAAAGTGAATTGCTCATAAAAATGTCATTAGTGGGACAGGTGATACATCTGAGTGACAGGCAAAACTTGAGAATATGAGTCAAGATTTAGTGTGGGTAGTACATGGTCCTTTCAACTCACCTGTACCCTCTCCTAAATAGAATTGCTTAACTACCTCATTCCTATTATTAATCCCTGTGTGCTTTAATTTTAACACACAATGTGATTTAAGAATTTTAACTTATTCTGGGAGCATTTGTGCTCTGTCCTCTAGGATTGTTCGCATGGTAATGTACTTGTACACTCTCATTTCTCTAAGGTAATGTGACACTTTATAATTTCTCATGAAGTCCAGTTTTCACTCAAGGTTTACAACTGAATATTTATTAGTTTCCTTGTGTAGTATCTGTTTTTTCTGATAGACTGTAAATAGCATAAACTCATGAAATAGATATTCATTGCCTCCTCAAATGCCCAGTACTTTCTAGGCCAGTAGTGGTGAATCTATGGCACACTATTTGTTATCATTGAAAGCTCTCAAAGTATCACCACCACTGTTCTGGGTGTTCAGTCAATATTTGTTGACTACATGGATGAATAGGAGGAACCAAGCAGTGGTTTTCTTTATTGGCTTGAAATAATTTAAGGTTAAATAAAAGTCAAGATTTGGATGCTTCATTGGCGTGGTCTCTGGTTAGTGCCTGATGTCAGGGGGCATCATGGTAAAACAGTTGTGGGTAAAAGAGGTTATATCACAAAGAGCAATTCAAGTGTCCAACTTGAGCTTGTCTATAAGCTGGCTGTTAGAGGAGTCACTCCAGGAGCACAACCCAGCCTTCTGAATGTGGTGGTCTTCCCAAGACCAAGGAACTCTTACTAGGCCCAAACTCTTAAAGGTTCTATCACACTGCCATGCTGGGAACAGCAAGCCTCCCTTCTCTCTGTCCCTTCGTACTGTATCCTGGCTCTAAACCTATGGATTGCTTCCACCCATTCCCAGGGTGGGGCTTTCATTATTCACACTCAGAACTATGCTAAACCAATTTAGTTATCATGCATTTTAATCCCAGTATCACACACTCAACATCCAGCCACCTCCAAAAACCCCCACCTATGAGCACAGGAGGCTTCCGGGACACATCCAGATACAAGCCGTAACAGGTGTTAAACTTTGTAGGGAGATGCTACGTGGTTAATGTTTTGCTTGTTTCTTCAGTGGCTTCTTTACTGTTATCTTAAGCTGTGCTTTGTGCTCTTTCTTGCTAGTTCTTTGTGAAGTATTTGTTGGTCTGGTAGTGGATGGACACTATGTGAGCTTTTCTAATATTTTGCAGTCTCAGTCTTAGACAGCTTTCATGTCACAAGGTCTCCTGTACATCTGATTTTTAGCCCACTTCCCCCATGGCTCTGAGTAAGCAGCCATTCCTGATCTTCCAGATTTACCGGAAGTTTACCTGTTACCTTCACAGCTGCAGTGATGTTTCCTGGGTGCCTTCAGCTCTGCAGTGTTTGGTGTCCTTCCATTCAGGTTTGTGTTCTATTTGGGTTCCAAATTATCTTCTTGTCTGTTCTAGAACCACTGCTCTTCTTTTATGATGCTGCCAGGCCTTCTGGGGAATTATAGGGGAAAGAGAACCAGGAAGCGGATAAGAACCCCCTCTCTCCCCACATATGCAGCCTACCGAGAATTTACCTTCTTTTGCCAGTGCTCAGCATCTGTCCTCCCGCAAGTTGTCCTCTTCCCAGGTGGATGCTTCATGCTTGTGCACAGTTGAACACTGCTGGGGAGCCAAAATTTCTGTCTCTTCTACCCCGGTGGCTGCCAGACACTTATCCTGAGACAGTTTATTGTTTCCAAGTTCAGTATGTTTAAGAATCCAAGATAAGTTATGAATTCGCATTTTGCCTGACTTTTTCCTGAAAGTTTAAAAGCAGGTTTTAGTTTTTTGGTTTTTGTTGTTGGCTTGCTCTGTTATTTAGAGGAAACCAAAAGTCATACCCCTCAACCTCTCTCTAGCCACGTTTTTCAAAGGTATTTTACAACACAAGATCTAGCTAGGAGCAAAGTTTGAACTAATGATAAACTATTCCTTAATTTTTCTGGGGTAGCTACCAAATCTGAAGTCAGAAGACTTTGGGTTTGTTTCTTCCCTGATACATTCTCTTTTGATTCTTGAGCAAGTTAGGGTCTGGGACTATCATCTGTACACTGTTTACAATTATATGAACCTCATGCTACTGTGTACTTTCACTCATGATTTTGAAATCAGGGACCTTTGCACAGAGCAAGCAAATAATGTGGAGGGGGCTTCTGGATTTATCAGTTGTATAGGTGCTGCTTACCAGTGCCTGATACCTGAAATAAATGGTGCTTATGAATATGAATAACAGATGTGTGGGTGTATAATGTAAGTGCTGATTTTTTGGTAGTTGTTTTAGATTTTTATTTTATTTATTTAGGTATCAGGAATCGAACTCAGTATTTTGTACTTGCCAAGCAGGCACTGTGCCACTGAGTTATATTCCCAGCCCTGGATTTTTATTTCAAGAAAAGTTAGTGTCATAAATTCATAACCAGAAAGACAAGTCTGAGAACTTAGGGTAATAGTGAAAATCTCAAATTGTAAAGATCTTTAAGGGAGATGGAAATAAATAGAGTTCTAGTCAGAAAGATGATGACCGTAGATAAAAGGTTGGTGTGGAAAGAGGATGGAATTTGGAGTAAGAGGGTGAGGTTGAAAGACAGTTCTGCTGTTTCTGTACTGGGTAGGCTTGTGTAAATTATTTCATCCTTATGGGTTCAGAATTCTCATTTAGGAAAAGCCACTCTCAGTTTCATCAACTCCTTCAGATTCTGTGCTAGACTGCCTTTACTGTTGCTTTAGATGTGAACACTGAAGTCTTAGCTATGCATCCTGCTTTTATTTTACTTCTTTTTCAACCCAGTATGAAGATTGAGATCTCTTCCTTGTTCATCTCACCAGAATGGAGCACAGTCATACAAATTATAGCACAGGCATTTAAATATTTTTAATTCATAGAAGAAGAAAACAAGCAATAATGAAATACAAAGACTGTGCAGATCGGTTCATATCCAATGACCTATTCAGTGTCATTGTTTGGGCCATTCCATGCAAGACTAATGCAGCATGTTATGAAAAATCTGTGGATAAGGAGCAGAGTAATGAGTTGTAGCATGCCAAAATAATAAAATACTAAATTAATGTAGGGGTTCACGTCAGCGGCACACTTTCAAACCAGTGAGCAAACAAATGTATACATAATACTCCTGATAGGGGACTAAGAGAAAGAGAACAGATAGAATTCTCAAAGAGTCTGATGCTGAGGCTGGCAGTTCCAGCTGTATGCTTCAAAGTAGGCAAATATATAACGTATCACTTTGCGCTGGCTCTTCATATGATATTTCTGATGATAAAAAAGATTGGTATGCTAAGCAGCAGTACAACATAAGCTATGTGCTTGAAAATTTCATGCTATTTTTTTTCTAAAATAGCATTAAGCCAGTCTTTCAGCCCAGTAGTTTGCTCTTAGAACTCTTTGACTTGCCATATGTGTCAAATTCCCACTCCAGTAAATACAGAGCTTACCAAAGTGCAGTTACTTCAATAAACATTCCCTTTTCCCATCACCATCAATGCATTTACGCAAAATTCTCCACATGATTAGATCTGAATGAAAGTTCTTTTATGGGTACCTTTGAAAAACCTCCCATTTAGCAAATAAATATAACCATCTTAAATGTAACCTCTCTACTAATTAATATTCCAATACCTGTTCCTGTCATGAGCCATACAGAAATGCTTCTAAAATCCTTCAATTCTTACTTAAATGAGTGAGTTTTGGAGTTTCTGTTAGCAAAGTAATTATGTCTTGTCATTGTAATGTTTAATACAAAGCCAGTGTGGAACTTCAGTGTGGTAGAACAGCTCTAAAAGAGTTTGTGCCTGGAGAGGGATTTAAGTCTTACGTTTATTCACATTCAACTAGTGTCTTTCTACACTAGTTGTGCCAAAGTCAATTGGGGGAAAAGTAGACAATTCTCAGAAAGCTGTGTTCTGATTTTAACATGAAAATGTTGTCTAAACTTCATCATCTTGGCTCACTTATATCACATAAATTTTCAAATATGCAGAATAAGGAGATGGGACAAAAAAATCACTAAAATCATTTCCAATCATCATCTTAGCAATCTGAAACTTTGCACATTAAAAATGATTTTCTGCACAAATATTTAGAGTACAATGCTTACAAAAAGATTTGTTAAGGAACATGGGATGGGTTCATGTGTTTAACATAGTGCAATATGTCTGTATTTTTTTTTAACAAACAAAATATTCTCTATTGCTTTTGTTACTGATTTAGGTCATTGGTGGCAAATCTGTGGCGCAGGTACTGCAGCAGGATGTTTCTATCAATGAAAGCTCTAAAGTTTCGCCATCACTGATTTAGAGCACTGATTGATTAGTTACTGACTTAAGAGAGAAATGATCTATAATCAACAAGGAAAAAGCTACGAAAGCTTCAACCTGAAAAGTCCACCCAGATTCCTACTTTTGTGTATGCCGTTTCTATTCCTTATTTAACACCATTTGAGTGAAATACTTCATTGCTATATCCCTGACTCTTCTTTTGTTTCAAGTAAATACTTTTCTCTGTTCAAAAAGACTTTGTAAGATTCCAGAATTCTATTCCTTAGGCAAAGAAAATATCTTTTTCCTCAGATAATTTCAGTTGAAGGTAGATAAATTGAAGTGACATTCTAAACTTTAAAATTAGTTTCAGTAAATCCAATATCGATGGTGTACTCCTTTGTGGCTCTCCACACTTGAAAGATCAGAGATTATTCCCTTCTTTGACAAATCTGATTTTTAATTTTTTGGTTAAGAACATTTATGTATTTTTTGCTCCTTATATGTGAAATTGAGCATCAGAAATAAGTTGATAAGCACACTGTGAGGCTTAATGGTTTTTTAGTTTTTCATACTATGCTCTTATGGTTAAATATAATGCTCATAGTATTTGTTAACTTTAAAGTAAAATCTAACATAAAATTATGTGGATATACATTGTGAATGATTTTTTTCATTACATAAGCATTTATAATAATCGCCTACATTAAAGAACAGTATTAGTACAACGAAGCTTTCCCTGCATCTCCTCCCAGTAAATTCCCACCTTTTGAGGTGATTTCTATTGAGGCTTATGCAGTGTGCAGCACTTTTTATTTTGTTCTTTTGCTAAACATTATGTCCATCATGATTTAGTGAAGTTGTTGTGGATAGCAAAATTTTTCATTTTTATTGGCGTATTACATTAACAGACAAAATTTGTCCATTCTACCACTGATGAGCAATTACACTGTTGCCAGTGGGGAGTATTATGAATAAGGTTGGCACCAACACTCATGGATGCAAGTTACAGAAAATTGGAATGGATTCCATATATGGTAGCAAAATCAGGTATATTTAATTTTAGTAGTAGTTATTGACTAAAGTTTGCTAGGGTGCTATTGTAATAGTAATATTTGCAACGCTAATACCATTTCCAAAACTATGAATATATGTATCTCACTTTCCCCTTAATTTTAATTTCCCTAATGTAAGTATTGTATTTTTGTATTCTTTATTTACAATCCTATCTTTTGATTTTTAAATTATGCTAATCTTCAATTCTGAAATTTCCAGAATATTACTTTTAGTTTCCTAATGAAATTATGTCTTTTTCAATTAAAATGTTAAACATAATTATTTTAAAGTTTTTTCTTTATACATTCTATATATATATATATATGTGTGTGTGTGTGTATAAATATATATATATATATATATATATATATATATATATGTGTGTGTGTGTGTGTGTATATATATATATATTTTTTTGTTTTTTTGTGGCACCGGGGATGGAACTCACAGCCTCACGCCTGCCAGACAGGTGCTTAAGCCACTGAGCCAAACTCCCAGCCCTAGTTTTTTGAGGCAGGGTCACACTATGTAGCTCAGGTTGGCCTTGTGTTCGCATTGTAGCCCAAGTCGGCCTCGAGCTCACAATGCTCCACCTACCTCAGCCTCCCAAGTGCTGGGATTAAAGGCATGCACCACCACACCCAGCTCTATATATTCAATATTGAGCTCATTCCTAGGTCCCTTTTTCTTATTGAACTGATAGTTTGGTCATGTGTTTGCTGGAATAGGTATTAGTTTTTCGCTGGGTACTAGATTTTCCATGCTTTAGACAATGCCATTTTTTCGAGAGAGCATATAAGTTTAGTCTGGGAGGTAGATAGTGTATAATTAAATCCTCTTATAATAGTGAGAGCTTTGTTTCTGATTTTAATGCTTGTTCTATCTTATTTACATTGAGTACTGCTAATATTTTATTAAATATTTAACTGATATATAAAATATAAAAATTGCACTAATGAATGAGTCATCATTTAATATTATATGTATCCGCTGAGTAAAATTTAAATCAAAATCCTTTCTTCTCAGTATTTGAAATATGCAGCACATTATTGTCATTGATAGTTACCCTCTTGTACAGTAGCACATTAAAGCAACTTATGTGATCTAACTGCGAATTTAAAGTCATTAAACAAGTTTTCCTCATCTGTCTATCATCCTTCCTCCTGCTGCTGCTGATAACCAACGTTTCTAGACACTCACGCATGCACAAGACTGAAACCTAGAGAAATAGAAAACCTATACAAATCACAAGTGCTGAGATTGAATCAGCAAGAAAAAGTCTCTCATCCAAGAAAAGCCTAGGACTAGGTAGCCTCATGGCTGAGTTCTGACAAGCATTTAAGAAAAAAATAACAGCAACTATTTTTCAAATTATTCCAAAAAATAGCAAGCAATTCTTCAAAAGTTCATTCTATGAGGTCAGCATTACCCTGATGCCAAAGAACACAACAAAGAAAACTACAGAACAGTATCCTTGATTGACATAGATGTAGAAATGCTCAGTGAAGCATTAGAGAGAATAATTTAGTCATCCATTAAAAACATCATTCATGTGGTCAAGAGAGGTTCCTCCTAGGAATGCTAGAGTTGCTCATTATACACAGATAAATAGACATGACACACCGCATTTACAAAAGCAAGTAAAAATAATGTGGTCACTTCAATAATTGTAGAAAAAGTGCTTGGTAAAATTAACTAACCCTTTGTGTTAAAAATGCTGCACAAATTAAGTCCAAAGGGTGTGCACCTCAACACAATAAAAGTCATAAGTAAGAAATCTAGAACTCATACACTGAATTGGAAAAGTTAGCATTCTCTAAGATCTAGAACAAGGAAAAGATGCCCATTGTGATCACTTTTATTCAGTAGTACTTGAAGTTCTAGTCAAAGCATCAGACGAGAAATAAGGGTGTGTAAACTGGAAAAGAGGAAATCAAACTTCCCTTATTTCCAAATGGCAGGATGTCATATATACAATACCCAAAAGACACTCTCAAGAAATTATTAGAAGTAATGAATGAATTCAGTAGGTTCAAGATTAAAAATCAACACACAAAAACAAATACACTTGCTGAATCCCAAAACCAACTTAGATGAAATATGAATAAAAAAATTCCTATTCATGATAGCCAGTAAAAAAAACTCAATTTTTTAATGCCTGAATCTTGTATCTGAACAACTACTTTTAAGATAAACAATATGCAATATATTAACTAGTGTTAATTTTCTACTTTGTTTTGAAATTCTGTATCATTTTTATCCCTTTTGCTTTGTTTTGTTTTTAAAATAAAGTTTTCAGTGGAAAATTATAAAACATGCTTGGGAGAAATTGAAGAGGACACACACACACACACACTCAAACACAAGCACAAACTTGATAGTCCTCCTTTGTTTATGGATTGGGAGAATCCTATTCTTAAAATGTCCCTAAAGCCTAAAGTAATTTACAGGTTTAATGAAATCCCTGCCACCAAACCAATGATGTTCTAGAACTGTTAAGAGTGTTAAATTTTGTATGAATGCACAAAATACCCTAAGCAGCCTAAGTAATCTTGAACAAAAGTAACAAATCAGAAAGCAGTACACTGACTTAAATTACACTGCAGAACTGTAGTAATAATGAAAACAGCATGGTGTTGATGTGCAGGCAGGCACAGAATGGGGACACAGAAGTAAGCCCATTCTTCCTTAGATATTACAGTTTAGATCTCAAGTGTACCCCAGCTCATCTCAATGGCCTGTCTTCAGGCTGCCATGGCTTCTCTTCCAGTTTATATCTAGATGCTCCCCCAAAGCCTCATGCTCTCATAGTTGTAATCATTGGAGCATGATGATGTGATACTGGAAGGTGGAGCCTGGTAGGAGGAGGTAGGTCATTGTGGGCAGCCTGGCAGTGGGTATCCCTCTCCCTACTGCCTTGATCGCTCTCTTCTTTGTGCTCCCAGGCCATAAGCGAGCCTTGTCTGCCATGTCCCGCTGCCATCCGTCCCTTTTTTCAAGCCAGGTAACTATGTAATGGACTGAAACTTCTGCAGTCAGTGAGCCAAAATACACCTTTCCTCTTTTAAATTATGAGTATCAGGTATTGTGTCTCAGTGAAGAGAAGAACTAAGACAACCTCCATTTCTCCATATAATGTGGAGAGTAGATTTTCCTACATATAAGAGAAAAACTGTTTCCTTAATTCAATAAACAGATTGAAAAGCGTTCACTTAAAAGATGACCCTGGTAACAGAGCTTGGAAGTTGAATACATTTAATTGGAAAGAAGAAATTGTGAAATGTCTTTCAGTTTGTGGCAGCAGTTACAAAGCCACAGTGACATGAAAGAATGCAGGATGTTTCGAGAATGAGTCACATCAGACACCTGCGCAGGCGTGACCTTTTTCTCTTATCACAGTGAGGTAGAGGTAGACAGGTAACACAGAGGGGAAGGGACAAAGTAGTACAAGGTTCCTATTGGCATTCTGCTTTGAAACTGGCAGCTTGATAATTTATTATTCTTATGAATCACCCTATGAACATAAAAAAGTGAGATCAGATTACTAAGCAAATAATTTTGAGAACAAGAATAAAACAACTTTCAGGTGGGACATGTCATTCTTCCTATTCAAAGCAATCCTTTAAAATAAATTGCATAAAAGGAATGCCTTAACAAGAACAGGTAAATATCGGTTGATTTTTTTCCCCTTTTGTCAAAGAGACATGACTCTGTGTCAAGTACACATTGCAAAGACAATGTGAATCGAACGTGTTATTCTAGCACACAGTTTTTAATTGATATCCTTTATCTTAACATTTGTATTTTCTTTGCTGTGATTGTCTATTCCTAGTCAAGAGATACTGTTGGAAATTTTTCATTCTTGACAATTTGCTTTGCTTTGAACATCAAAGAGCCTATTGACACCATGTACCCGTTAGGATTAAGTCTAAGTGTCATTAAAGATTTGTCTGGGCAGGCATGCTTCTTAATTACTTCCACTCTTGGCTGTAGAGTGTAATTAGAGAGCACACTTTGACCCCTAAGAAGAACACAATGGTGCTCCTTGACTTGAAAGACTTATAGTGCTGAAACTTTCTGTTTCTAACAGTGAATAAAGCATGTTGTGAAATGTATGCCTGCATGCTTCAGGAAGGGTTAGATTAATTTTTCTTACACTTGGGTAGTACACTGAAATCTTGTAAGGAGAAATATATCTGTGCCTGTGTGTGGGCATATAGGCATGAATGCATAAGTACATGCATGTGTATTTAGAAGATGAACAGCTCGTAACAGATATGTAAAACCTGCATTCAGAAACAACTCAATGAAAGGGAAATGACAGCTGTTTTCTGACACAGTAAGGTAAGAGATACTGAACTGACTCACTATCACAATATACCCCAAACCTGGGCAACATGCAAAAAACAACAGTTTCCAGACGTGACACACTGGACAGTGCAAAAAGATGCTATCTGACACAGAGGTGAGCTGTCATATTCAGGCTGAAGCCTAGGCATTGGGGTACCACAGAGATGAATGTTCTCAGTTTAAAGTGGCAGTGCCCAGTCCAGGAGGGGCACAGGTAGAAGCTATAGCAGAAGAGACATCAGCAGAGGACATGCCCTTCAGTATCCAGCTGAGCACTGATTAAAGCACACATATGAAAAAATAACTAAAAGTGGAGAAAGAATCACTCTAAACAATTAGAAGAAATAATTAATTACCATTATTGTTATTGAGGTGAAATTTACACAACATAAATTTAATAATTTTATAGTGAATGATTCTGTGGCATTAGCTACACTCACAATGTTCCACAGTCACCACTCCCATCTAGTTTCAAAAAATTTTCATCACCTCGAAAGAAAACCCTGTGTAAAGTACTTCCTCTGTTCTGCCCGGCGTCTTTCTCTGGTCCCTGGTAATTATATTTCCTAAGGTATGCATTTTCCTATTTTGAATATTTCATTTAAATCAAACCTTTAAGATGTGACCTTTTGTGTCTGGCTTCTCTCACTTACCACAGTGTTTTTGACATTTTGCTTATCTGTTCATCTGTAGATAGAGATTTAGGATGTTTCTACCTAGTGCTGTTCTGAATGTGTGTATGTATATGCTTGTTTTAGCAACTTTTTTTCAGGACTTTTCAGGATAGGTAAGAATAGAATTGTTGTCTCATATGAGAAGTCTATGTTTTACATATTGAGGTGGCAGTCAAATAATTCTCACAGTGACTGAAGCATTATACATTCTCACCATTATACATTCTCTACAAGGGTTTCAATTACTCCATGATCATTTTGGCACTTATTTTCTGCCTTTCTTTTTTAATAACTGTCCAAAAGGCATGAGGCTGTTCTGTTTATGATTTTACTTTGCATTTCTCTTAAAACTACTGATGTTGAATGCTTTTTCATGTGCTTTTGTCTATTCATATAATTTCTTTGGAAAAATGTTTCTTAGAGATTTTTGCCCATCTTTCATTGTCTATTCTTTTTGTTTTTGAATTGTAAGAGATTTTTATCTTCCTTTTTTAGAATACATTGGATATCAGCCTCCTATCAATATATGATTTGCAAATGTTCTCAGTTTTTGAAGGCTATATTTTGACTTTTTTGCTAATGTCCTTTCATGCACAAAAAGTTTTGACCTGTCTTAGTGTGCCCCTGGCTATCTAGTCTCCTCCAGGTCACTCTGATAGGAGTGCAGCTCCTCTGTCAGCTAAGATGCCCCTCCCTGCCTCCTCTCACTCCAGATAGTGGTGCTTCCTCTTTGATAAGAGGGGAGCAACCACCCTAAAGTGGCTGATATCAGGGAGGGAGGGACCTGGGCCCATTATTAATAACCCCAACCTCCCCAAACCCCAGTTATGTGTGATGAAGACAGCTAATCTCATTGATTTCCTAGTTGCAACCTGTCATTTCTTCCCAGAGAAGACAACTGTCAGTCAAATGACCCTGGTCTCTCTGTCCTTCCACTGAATTGCTGACATGGCAACTGCAGTTGTCCAGGAGCCCTGCACTGACTTGAACCAATCATAGATCTGCACTTGCACCAATCAGTAGGTCTAAATTTGAACCAATCACAGATTTACATTCGGACCAATCGCAGGTCTGCATTCCCCTGACCCTTCTTAGGTTAGTGAGCCAGGGCTCCCTATAGCATGCTGCCCTCTGTACAGCTGCACAGGTCCTGTTAAAAATAAAACCTTACTTTAGCGGTCATGTAAATTTTCTCATGATTTATGTTTTTCTGGCAGTATCGGCTTAGAAGGCCCTGTAAATCTACTCAGGATTAGTATAGACAGAGCAATCACTTTAATAAAAGAGCAATAAATGTCAGGGGGTATTAGTCCTGAAGAACTCCAGAGTCTAGCAGCTAATGAAGATCAGTAGCAACAAATGCCATCCAACAGCAGTGGCCAGCAGGGGTGGAGGCCAGCACCCACTGTCTCCTGGTAGCATCTGCCCCAAGCTAATGTTGAATGGTGGTGACCAGCAGCAGCAGAGACCAAAAGCTGGCTGTGTTAACTGGTAGCATCTGATTACATCATGGCTTCAAGCAGAGCTGTATTTTCCTGATCCATGATTTCTATCTGAATTGATTAGAAGAACCATGAACTTACTGGCATCAAATCGATAGTGAAAACCACATTCATACAACTCTCATTTAGAAATATTATTTTACATGTCATGATTTTCTTGCATATGTTCTACTGGCATTCAATTAACCTGTTAAGTACTTTTAGTTTCCAAAAAGACTTAAGGAGATATTTGTTTCAGGTATCAATGGAAAGATAAAATAGTGTGGCTCATAAAAATATTCAGTCTGGGCATAGTGGTACATGCCTGTAATTCTAGCACTTGGAAAGGTGAGGCAGGAAGATCTCTGAGTTCAAAACTAGCCTGGGGTATTATGTGATTTCAAGGTCTGAACTGCAGAGCAAAATCTTGCCTCAAAAAAACCAAAATAAGAAAAAAAAATTCAAAAAGGAAACAATTAAATTTTCAAGGCAATATGGGAAATTGAAGCAATATATTAGAATTTGAGAACAGAAGGATATCATTGAGGAATATGATTCCTGACTTTAGGATACATAACTGAGGTACTCCATAATAAGATGCAGTTGTATAATGAAAGAGTAGTGTAAGTCTTCTTTGACAAGAGCAAATATAATAATTATAAGATGGGCACATTTTGAAAAGTTAGAATTCTAAGTTTTCTATAGTAGATCACCTAAGATATACTCAATTCTACTTACATAAATTCGGTATATAAAATATTGGAGAAAAGATTTATATCATTTTTATATCTATTTATATTACAATATTGAAAGTTTAAGCAATTCCTGGGTCACATGACTAATACATATCGTTACTAGAATTCTAATTCAATGTTTTCTGCCTCCAGAATCCATATTAAAAACTGTCAAAGAACAAATTTTTAGCAAATTGAATTTAATGATCTAATAAACCTTGAATGGGAATTCACAAATCAGGCAGCATCCGTCTCATCTACGAAACAGAGTTCTGCTGTGAGTGACCAAACAGTTTGTTTCCAAAACAAACCTTAAGGAAGAAAAGAATACAAACGAGATGAACTAAAGTCAGGTTCTTTCTGGTTTCTTTCTGTATGGGGTTGAAGCAAAGCAGAGTTTTTATCAAACCCACGCCGACGTCTGGGCCTGTTATGGTTGGTTGTGGTGAATCTCTTGATTGTTAGCGAGCTATCCTTTTTCTGAGTTCAGTTTAATTCATTGTCAGCCAGTGTCAATAACTCTAGCCTTATTTGCACTGATCTACTGGAACCTAGTTTGAGCTCTTAATCTAAAACAATGACTATCATTATGAAAGATCTCGAACACTAAGAGGTAAGATGGGGCAGGGGGGGATTTTTGATATTGCCCAGGGCAAAGTCGTAGAACTAAGAGAGTGGTTAGTGATTTATAGTTGACAGGGCTTCACCGTTATTTATAGGATACAATGAGGGAAAAAAAAAACTGTAGAATTTACAGGAATGACACAGCAACTCACTTAAATAAGTTCTTAAAATTTATTTAAAAAGTAACCAATTTCAAAGGAGGAAATATACAATAAAATAGAGTATTTGGTTTGAAGTTAACTTCTATTCATCTAATCTCAAAGATACAACATTTGGCTGTGGTTGTTTGCCTAACAAAAAACTAAGAATGGCTTTATGTTGCAGCAGACTTATATAAAAATGATGCCAGAACAAATTTCTCAAATGGATTGGTAAGGATAGATTTGTTTTCCCAGATCACAAGTATTCAGAACTAAATATGATCCAGAATTCCCTGGAAGCTTGCTAAAACAGATCACTGGGCCCAATTCCCAGAGCTTCTACTTAGTACATCTGCATGGCACCTAAGAATGTGTCCAGGATTCTGGATGGTGCTGCTGGTCTTGAGATACCAGCTTCTGCAACCACAGCCCTACCTGAGATCATTTCAAATGCAATCTTCCCTCAAAAGCTGGAAAGCAGATATTACTGATTTTGATCACAGTTCTTTACCTGTGTGGCCATGGGAGAATTGCTTAATCTAGTAAAGTTCATTTATTTTCTATCTAAAATGTGCGTACTGGACTAAGTCACCTTTAACATTCCCTCCAACTTTTGAGCTCTTGATTTTTCTTATTTCAGAAGTCTATAGATTTCCTGTAGACTTTTACTATTGCTGCATTTGAGATCAATTCACTGATTCATTAATTTGTACAGCACTTACTGTGGTCTATTTCTAGTTGGGCTTTAGTAGCAAGATGAAATTATTCCCACTTCCTAAGACTTGTATCATATGGAACAGGTCCCCTATCTTGCACACATCAGGATTGTTTTGTAAAATTAAATATAACTGGACCTACCCTGGAGAGATTGTGATGAGGTCTAATAGAGCCCCATTATCCATTCTTTTAACTAGTGGCAAAAATGATTAGGAGATCATCATGAGAAAGATGTGATCACAATGCAACACTCTAGGTGCCCAGAGAAGGGCCTGCAGTAGCTGAGGGAGCCATGAGAAACTTTCATTCACGTGCTTTCTTCTCCCATCCTCCCTGCTTCTTGGTGGTTAAATCATCCTTTGCTGACTTTAGAATCTTGAATAATCTTATGTTACATAATCTTATGTTACCATTTAGATGTTAATTATCACATAAAACACATTGCAAATAGTCAATGTATAGTAGAAATTAGCAACGTGGTTTTGCACTGGTACTGTTCCCTTTGTTCTCTGTCGACTCCAGTACAAATCACTCCTCCTCTCAAGGTTCAGTTCCTCCATCTGTGAAATTAACACACGCAGATTGGTACCACAGCGATGGCCTTCTGTTTTTCACGGCGTGTAGTTTTACAAGACAGGGTTCCATGTATGGACACTCCAGATGACTTGTAACAGTCAGTTTCTTTTGATTCTTTGTTGTTGCTGTTGTTGTTGTAGTTGTTGTTCCAGGTCTGCAGTACACAATGACTACATTCATCACGGGGAATTGGTCATGGACAAAACACATCCTAACTCTTTACCTCCTCTGTCCCTGTCCTCCCTCCATCCTTTCTTCATCTCTCAGATCCCTTTCCATTTGTCAGAGGTCTATCTCCCTATTTTCTATTATCCATCTTTAGATGCATACAAAGTGGGCTTGTTTCTGATATATATATTTTTTTATTTCTCCTGTAAGTGAACTCAGAGGAGGAAGACAGGCAGCACTGGTATTATACAGATCTGTTTTGTTAGAATCCACCTTTCAGTGCTTTATTACTATAGAAGACAATTATGTATGTCTCTCTTTTCAGTTCAACACTATGTATTTTCATGATGTAAACTTTTCCTTACAGCGGCCTAAAATAATCAAATAGTCACTGTCAATGTCATGTTTCTGAGTATGATCTTGACTCATAAGTAGATTTTAAAACAAGATAATTTAGTTAAGGAGCCACTTTCCTCTGAGAGCCTTGCTGAGAAATCTAAAGCCCAAAAGGATGATGTCAATTGAAATGTAGATGGTTCAGTTCAAATGAGCAAAGAGCTATTCCATCATTTACTCTGAAAAAAGAATCTAGTGTACTCCAACAGAGCTCTCTGCAATGAGGCTTTTCTAGAGTGATTAATATCTCTGATAGACCATTCTGACTGCAGTATTCAAGAACTGAGCAGCTTTCGAGAGTAATGCAATTCTGTTCAGCATGATTTTCTACTATAAAAAAAGAAACAAATGTTATGCTATCTTGTTAAGTCTTTGAATGTTTTAATGCAAAGCAGTGTATTTTAATTTTATCCTTGCCTTTAAAAATCAGGCCCATATGTCTAACTTGTAAAGCACTAAGGATAATGATTTCAATGCGAATGGGAGCTGGCACTGATTATAAAAGGGAAAAAAAGAGCAAAATGAGGAGGGGTATCTGCCAATTTTCTGGTTACAATTTCCAGTGGAAGTTTGGTTGGATATATTAGGAATAGCATGGGTAAATGACTATATGAGTGAAAAAACTATTATTATTATTGTCATCATTATAAATAATTCCTTGTGATTGTGCAATTTCAAGATGATTGCTGTTTATTTAGTTTAGCCATCATAACAAAAAAAAAGGTAAAGAAAATTCTGTACCTGTTTTACAGATTAAGAGAACAATGCTCGGGTCATTAAATTTCTTCACTCAATCTTAGGACAATGATGAAGAGGGAAGATTCAAATTTAATTCTCCTATTGGTAACTTCAGTCTGTTTTCAGCTCTGGGCAGTCTCACAAGATAGGAAATGTTATTTATTTGTGATGCTGCATGGTAAACTTAAGTTAAATTTGCAAGTAGTTGTGAATAAGAATATTCATCGTTTTGCAGAGAGGCTGAAGCCTCTATTCACTACAGCTGTGCAACATAACTGCTTTTAGCAAGAAAGAGAGCCTAGACACTGTAAGGAAAGAGGAAAAAATTTGCTCTTCTAAGATTCCCGAGAGAGTCTACGCTGCGTGGAGTCATGTGCAGCCCTATTCCAAGAACAACCATAAAGACAGTTATTTGTTTGAAGCTTTTAAAATGACCTCAAATCTATTATCAAGGTTTAATGACATCTTATTAATTAAACGTGTTCCCTCCTGGCCTTCTGTGTTGATAAGCATCACCTGCACTATTCATGAACAGAAAAATCACAAAAGTGAGGTCAGCAGAAGGAACTCCTCGTGTTTCTCCTGACACTGTTTCACATGCAATATTTGCAGACTCCTCACAGACGTGTGGAACTTCCTCTGATACAAGCTGTCCCTTCTTGTCTGTTGTCACTTCTATGTTGATGTTCTCAGCACAACTCTGGCACTTACATGCTATGTTAATATGTGTGACAACCTGCTGAGTTCCATGAGTATATACGTTTAAACAACACATCTATTATGGCAGGCCTGTAGGATTTTCATCAGGCTAATGAAGAATTCTCTATAATAGCAATGCATTGATCTTTATACGCTCTTCTTCATTGCTTACTGCCCAGCTCTGTGTTTGCTTGAGAAACCAAGCTGCTTCTTAGATAATGAGACTCATTGGCCGCATTATTGAAGATCTGAAACAGAAGTCTCTAAGATCACTTTTGAAATACAGGAAAGCAGAAAAATAGTTCAAAATGGCCGATAAAGCAGTATGTCATGTTTTTATGGGGAAAGTGAATATTGATTTAAAATGCTAACATAAAAACAGCTTTATTTTCATATGATTTTTTCAATTAGTAAGATGATAATTCTTGAGGTTCATGAAACCTCGACTTGAAAATTTTTCTTCTTAGTCCAGATTGCTAGAGCTTCCTGTTATTCATCTTGTTGTCCTTAATTCCTTATGAAGAAGAGTGCTCGGGTGCAGTGTGTGTAAAGGCTGCCCAGGCAAATTCCTTCACATAACAAATAGTTACTGAGGGCATCACGTGAGAGGCGCTTGACCCAAACCCCAGGAACACAACTTATATTCCAGTGAGAGCTAATATTCCTGTGAGACAGAGAAGAACAAAAAATAGATAAGGACACCTTTATAAAATGAAAAACTCTATGAAGAAAAATACAGTAAGAAGTTAAAGAATGTGGATATGCTTTAGTTTTAGAGTTGTGAAGTGATATCTCACTGTGTGAATGATGTAAAAGAGAAATTTAAAACAAGGAATCAGTCCACGTATAACTGTGTAAAAAGCATTCTAGACAGGGAGAAGAACAAATGTTAAAACTCTCCAAAAGGCCTTTGGGGAGTAGCAAGTTAAACAAAATTAGGAAGGCAGAGAGAACTGGGAAAGCAGGGAAGATTAAGATTGATTTGATATAATTCACTGATTACTGAACGTAAATATCATGTTAAATATTAAAATCTATTATATAATCTTTTCATATGTAAATCTGTTTCTCAATTCCTATTTTCTATTGAACAATTAAATTTTCACTGATAACATGTAATTGCTGAAAACTGTAATAGTTTTATATTTCATGAATAAATTAAACTTTCTTTTTTCACTTCTCTCAAATATTTCTGATTTGTTTTGTGGAAATTCATTCACATTCTTCAAGAAATTTTTGATCTATCCTTAATCTTTGTTACTTACACATCAATAATCATGAAAATTTTCATTTTCATTTTCTCTTCCATACTTGGTTTCAGAATTGTTCTATGCTGATAGCATGTATTAAGATGTGATTTTTATTTTTGTGCTCTGAAAAATTAATTTATTATAAGATTAAATTCTTTATTGAGTATGGTAAGAGATTTTTCCAATCATCTTTTGTCAATACTTTTTAATAAGATATGTACTGGCCTAACATTTTAGTTTCTGTAGTGATTTTTAGATTATTCAAGTTTTCACTTACTCATACATTTAACTTATATTGTTTTAGAAATTTATCACTTTGTCTAATTTTTACAGAATTTAGACAAAAAATAGGATGAGTGTATAAACACATGGTTGTGCCTTAGGAGGCTCTGTGAGTCTAAAAGATGGCAAAGGTCACAATGAAAATTTTAGATATTATAAGAAATTGGTTTATTGGTTTTTTTATAGTAGCTTTAGCAAAATTTGATAAAAATTTTCTTAAACCTTATACCTTGGAGAGATTTCCATGTTTTCCTTTTTGCCTAGAATATTAAAATATCTGTAATATTAGGATATCATTTTTAGAATATGAAATTTCTATAAAATTTAAAGTAATTTGTTGTTTACTAGTAGAATTTAGCTAGAAATTCATTTGATTCAGAAAACTTTTTAGTAAACTTGAAATCATTTTCATAATGAAATATTCTAATCATGTGTTTTTAAGGAGTTTAAATTGTATATAGAAATAATTTACCCTAGATGAATTATTTTCTGTTAATGACTTGTAGTTGGTATTTTAAAATTTTTATTTCCTTTTTACTTAGATATACCACAGGTGTAATCTTTTTATTAATAATCCTGTTTTTATTCCTCTTTAGATTTAAGGCATCTATTCCATTTTGTGAATCTTTTCAGTTTTTATTATTACTTTTATTTCACTAATTTCAATATTTAATTTTAGTCCTAGTATTTCATATCATTGTGTCTATATTATTCATTTTCTAATGATTTAAGAAGAATTTTAAGCTTATTTATTCTAGTGTATGAGAAGTTGAAGGTTACAGAAGCTAAACTTGAGATACTCCCGCGAAAGTGATTTGTGGAAGTAGAAACCTGAAGGGGGAATATGCAGTACTTTAAGTATAATGGTAATAGTAGGAATTGACTTGATAACCCATATCAGCTTCAGTCCTCTTCCATTCTTTCATCTGCATCTATTGTGGCAATTATACATTTTATCCTCTATTCTCTGCAAATGGTAAATTACAATGACTGCTGTGTGTGTGTTTGTCTGCGTATTGCAGATTGAATTCAGGGACACTCACTTTCCCACTGAGCTACATCCCAAGTCCTTTCCTTTCCCCCCCCCCCCCTTATTTTGAGTAGCATTCTGCTAAGTTGTTCAGACTGAACTTATACTTTTGGTCTCCTGCATCAACTTCCTGAGTAGCAGGGATTATTTATTGGCTTGTTCCACATAGCACAATGCACCCAATCACCATAACTGATTTTTTAAAATAGTGAACCAATCTTTACATTTCTGATATAAACTTCTCTTAGTCGTAATCATTTATGTTGTGGAATTTGCTTTGTGATCATCTCTATTCAACCCAAAGCAGAACCTGATATATACACAACTGGCCTCCATATCCTCAGGTTATGTAATCATGGATCCAACTGATCAAAGATCGACAATACTCAGAAAAAAAAAAAAAACTATATCTGTAGTGAACAAATGAAGGCTTTTTCTTATGAATGTTCTCTGAAAAATACAGTGCAATAATTATTAATAAAGTATTTACTTTGCATTAGTAATCTAGAGGTGATTTAAAATATATGGGAGGGCACTCATAGTTTATGTGCAAATGTTAAGCCATTTTGTGTAAGGCATTTAAACATCTCAGCATTTTGAATCTGTGATAGTTCCTTGAACAAATCCTCTGAAGATATTGCAGGAAGACTTTACTTTTAAGTAACTGTAGTTGTTGATAGATATCATTTTATTTCTGGAGTCTTCACCTACCACATATGAAGTTTCTTCAGGATGAAGATTGTGTTTAGACAGATTTTTATTTAGTATCTTTTCATATTTTAGTGTCAAATAAAAAGAAGCACAATTAGTACTGGTGGCTTGACTAATGATTGTTGTATGCATTTTAATTTAACATCTTGATTTGTTATGAAAAAATTTTGCTTACTGTATCCTTTACTTTAGAAGTACTTACTACAGAAGTCTTCTATATTTCCATCAAATAAATGTGACACTTTCAAGTAGCTCATGTAAGGAAGACAGAAATCAAAAGAAAAGTAGTATTTGCCACTTGAGGTTGGAGAGGAAGATTATGTTTATTGGAAAAATTATTTATTTCACTTGAATTAATTAGCAGTAACATATTTATTATAGGAAATCAAATGCTGTTTTATATTTCTAGGGTATTAACAAGTTCTAAGGAATTTCTCTAGAGCCTTTTCTATCCCACGTTGATGTTTCCCCCAGATTGATGTTTTCACTAACAAAAATAGAGGAAAGTTTCTGACAAGGAAACAAATTGATGAAATTAGAGGTTGAAACTACCATGTTTCTATCTTGCCTAAATAAGTATGTTATATGCTAGCTATTTTTGTGGTATTACATGCTGGTCTATATATTTACTCACTTTCTTAATAACCATTTAATGTAGGCATCATAAGGTAGCCTGAATAGTTGTACGTGTTAATGGATATATTATTCTTGGGATACTTACAGCAAAGGTTAATTTTCCAGGATCTTTGACTGTAAAATATACCTAATTTCTTGCTATCACCAAAATGATACATTTCTTCTACTCAGGAGATGCCATGTTTTACTTATCCTCTCATTTCTTTAGAAATCATAGAATATTCAAGTATGCAGCATTCATCATTAAAATCTTTTATCATGAAAGTCAGATTGTGCTGAAGGGTACATGATTTTAGTTAAATACGATTTCTCATTTGGATGTATCACAAAACTGCCCACCATATGCTAGCATATTGAGTTGTTTAAAACACCTACCATTAAGAAACATTTAAGTATATGATTATAATAGTTTTTTACAACGTTTATGCTTTAAAGAGATGTATATCAACTATGACTACATCATACAGCAGAACATCAACTTTATATTTTAAGTTCCTGTGCATTTTACAGTTCGATGATGAACAATGGAGATTGGTTGTCATATATAGTTCTGTAGCCTGACCAATTATTCTATTTATTTATATTTGTGATTGTAAGAGAACCAGATTGAAGTTGTTTTTAGATAGAATTTATCTGAGATTAACATGAATCAGTGTGGCCATGTTAGAAAGTGCGGCTTCCAAAATCCTGCCTTCGTGTAGATAAGCATTGTCTCTTTTAATGAGTAGATTAACTGAAGGGGAGATTGAATGTGTTAACTGTTTCTCAAACCTTCCTAACATTTTTGTCACTTGACTATAAGCAAGACTAATTTCATAAAATGTTTGTTACACAGTGAGAACATTTTTGTTACACATTGAACGATAATTTAAGCTTAAGGAATAGTGTTAACCTTACATCCATTCTCGTAGCTCTTCATATAGTAGATGGTGAGAAATGCAGTTAATTGGCAAGATGGTTAAAAATTTCTTGGTTACTTCTATTTATCTAGCATGTTTTAGCCCCAGGAACTGCAATTTAGATAGGTGTTCTACAAATTTTTAGGAGCCATATATAACAATTATTGAAGCATTTTTTTTTTAGTTACATCAACATAGGCTGATCTTTTTTCAGAGAAGAAATGGTTAAGAAAATAGGGCAAGATCTAATTAGGACAAGTTATAGCTGGCTGGAAGACAAAAATGATACAGATTTCTGTCGTCAAAGACTTCTGGCAGGTGGTGTTCATCTTTTATCCTGGCACTCTTAGTTCAGAAAGCATCTTTCTAAACCCTCTGTAATGACAGGACAAGGGGTCAGGACGCTGCCATCTTTGTTGTGTTTCTTTAAACATTTTACACCATTCCATTTGTTTTTCTTCACCTTTTCAGGTTAAATTATATTTTATGCAAAAGGACAATTAATATTTCATGCAAAATTTCATGTTTTGTTTAATTTTTTAAGAGTCTCTTCTTCTTACTTCTTTTTTAACATAAAGAAAATTCTTTACAGTAGTAACTAAGAAGCAGTAATTTGCCAGAAAGTAGCATACTTCTCATGAATATTGTATGGTATTTAAGCCTCTATTCCTAGCCTTAAAATATGAATGTACATATTCAGGAATGTACCAGCTGGAATATGAAGCATATGAACCCATTATGAGCAGGGAATGAGTGGAAAAGACAGTGACAATGAACTACAAACTAAACAACAGGTTTTGAAAGCAACTGGCTTCCGATGGAGACATCTGAACTAGAAGTGAAAGGGTGAATGTCCACTGTGGTTACCATGATGAATGAGAGAAGCATACCCACTATTTTCCTTAGCATACCCTAAGAAAAATACCTTTTTATTCAGAAGATAATAAAAATAAAGAAGAAATTTGAATGATACATTCTGAGAGAAGATTTTTTTCCTTCTTTTTCTGATTCTGCTTTTATTGTTCGGTTTGGTTTTGAGCAAAGTCTCATTATGTTCCCCACGTTGATCTTGAACTCCTGGGGTCAACTGATTCTCTTCTCTCAACCTCTGGCATAGTTGGCGCTGCAGGAACGTGCCACCATACCTGACTTATATGAGAAAACCTTGACCTGAGATCAATATAGAACTTGAAATCATTGAGAGCTCAGTAAGCTATTTCTACCTCTCCAAAACACCTAACAAAACATGTATTTAGCCATGACAAGCTTGTATACTCTAACAAAAATTCAAAGTGCTTGTGGTTGCTTGCTTTAGAATTACATTAATAAGAAATGAAAATGTGCCATATGTTACTACTAGTCATAATGTCACTTAAAAAAATTGGTGATGATGAGGAAATACATGTTGAAAATACAAATTAAAAAAAATCTTAGCTGATAAGCAAAAGTCATATATATTTATGAAATTCTTTTGATGTTGTGATACATGTATTTAGAGGGCAAGATTCAAATCAGTATAAGCATATTTATGTTCTTATGCATTTGTTATGCAAAATGTTTCACTGTATCTGTTGTGAAATATAAAGTAAATTGTTATTTATAGCCACCCTGCTATGAGCAAACAGCACACTGAGAGTTATACCTACTATCTAAATAGTACGTGTTGACTTACTTTTCTCCATTTCCTCCTTTTTCCTAATCCTGTCATCCTCTGGTAACCACTATTCCACTTTCAACTTGTATGAGATCAGTATGTTTAGATTCCATATATGAGTGAGAACATGTAATATTGGACTTTGTGCTTGGGTTAATTCACTTAATATGTCTTTCAATTCTATTTATGCTGCCAAAAATTATAAAAATGTGTTTTTATAGCCGAATATTCCATTTTGAATGTGTATCATGTGTTTTTACTCCTTTATTGGTGAATGATAATTAAGTTGAATCCATTTCATGGATATTGTGAATAATCATTTGACTAACTGCAATGCTGATGTTGCTAGCATACCGACTCTATTTTATTTGTTTTTTTATGCACTAGTGGGACTGTTGGGTAACGGGTTAATTCTGTTTTGATTTCTTGGAGGATCTTCCATACTATCTTCTGTAATGTTTGTTCTAAAACCAACAGTGAATAAGGGTTACATTTTCTCCATATCCTTGCTGGCACTTACATTTTATGTTTTTGATAGTAACAGTTCTAACTGGAGTGAGTTTCAATTTGTGGTGTGGTTTCAATTTGTATTTCCCGATTTGTGATCCTGAGCATTTTATTTGTATACATTTTGGCCACTTTTATGTCACTTTTTAAAGAACTATTTCTCAAAATCTTTGAAACTGCTGGGAGATATCAAAGAGGAAATAATTGAAGCCATAGATACAGATCAGAATTTCCTGGAAAAAACTCTTAACATCTTAGAAAATAAAACCAAGAATTAACAAATGTCACTATATAAATTGAAAAAGCTTCTGCGTAGCAAAGGAAACAGACAATACAATGAAGAATCAACCCACAGAACTGGAAAAAGAATACTTTCCCAGCTATACTTCTGACTGAGTACTAATATCCCACTCTTAATTAATTGGGAAGGTAGGATCTTGAAAAAGACATAAACCAAGAACCTCCTACACCAGAAGACATCCCTGAAAAACACATTTCCTAGAGGCCCTGATACTAGTGATATACCTACCTACTAAAAAACTTACAAGAATCAAAACAGAAAACAAAATGAAAAAATTTTTTGAAATACAATATGACAATATGCAGAAGCAAAATGCAATGTCAGACCTCCAGCCCACCCAGAACATGTTCTGGAGATATTGACACAGAGAAAAATGGAAGACACACACCTGAAATTTCTGAAATAATAACAACCAAAGTAAAGAAACAAATCCTTGTGGCTGTAGAGGTAATCAGATAAGAAATAATCCCTCAGATAAAAAGAAATGACAACCATAATGAAGTAATTTCTCACCAAATCTAGAGTAGACATAGACAAAAAAATAGAGGAGCATATGAAAATGGTGGAAACCTTGAATGAGTAATATAGGAAACAAACAGAAGGCATGAAACAGATTCAAAGAAATAGTCAGGAAATTAAAAAATCCATTGACAGCTGGCAAAGCACTTGAAGAAAGTAACAACTCAACAGCTACAAGATGATGCAAAGAAAAAAGTGTAGGACTGATATATACCAATGAAAAATCAGGAGTCAACACAAATGACATAAAAGACTATTTGCAGAAGTAACAGAAGAAAATTTCTCAAACATGGGACTGAGGCATATAAAACTCCAAATAGCTATGACACCCAGACATGTAATAATCAAGATCCTAGAAATTCAGCACAAGACCAGAATATTAAAACCTGTTAGATAAAAAACACACACGACCTATCAAGGAAAGCCCATTAGAATTATGGCCAACTGCTCAACACAAATACTCAAATGAAGAAGAGCTTGGAGTGAAGTCTTCAAGTCCTGAAAGAAAACAATTTCCATCCCAGATCAATGTACACTGCAAAGCTATTTTTCAAAATTAATGAAGAAATAATATATTCTCATGACAAAGAACAACTGAAGAAATTGATGACCACCAAAACTACCTTTCAAAGAGTATTGAAAGATATTCTAGATAGAGGTAAAATTATAATAGTTCCAAGAACAAAAACAGAAACCACCAACCAGGACAAATATTTAAACAGAGGGGAAAAGCATACAACCAATAGTAGAAAAATAACATGATAAAGATAAGCCAATACTTACCAATCATAACCTTCAATGTAAATGGCCTCAATTCATCAATCAAAAGAAATGGATGGGAGGCATGGGTCAAGAAGTAAGATCCAACAATAAAAATATTCAACTCAAAAAAATTCATATACTGAAAGTCAAAGGATGAAAAGAAAATTCTTCATGTAAAAGGAACCCAGAAAAATGCAGGAATAAGTATTCTGTTTATAGACAATGTGAACTTCAAACCAAGAATGATCAAAAGAGGTAAAGAATGTCACCACATATTTGTTAGGGGAAAACTTCAAGATGAAGAGATAATGATAAATAAATATATACATATGTGTATATATATATGTGTGTGTGCATGTATGTGCATATATATGTATGTGTATATATATGTGTGTGTGCATATATATATATATATAACAGGAGCACACAACTATGTAAAACAAATATGAAAAATCAAATAAGCATTAACAGAACATTAACAGGGGATCTTAATACCACACAAGCATAAAGAGATAGATCAACTAGACAAAAATCAGCAAAGAAATATCAGAATTTAACCAAACCTGTGAAAAAAATGGACTCAGTAGATATTTACAGAGTATTTCACCCAAAAGCATTTGAATACAAATTGTTCTTAGTAGCACCTGGCAAGTTCTCTAAAATAGACCATATATTAGCCCATAGAACATGCTTAAATAAATACAAAATGATTGAAATTATCCCATGCATATTATTTGACCATAGCCCAGTAAAATTGAAAATTAATGGTGAAAGAAACCACAAAAACTCCATAAACACATGGAAATTAAATAACACCCTCTTGAACAACCAATGGGTCACAGATGAAATAAAAGATATTAAACAGTATCTACAATTAAATATGTAGATACAACCTAGCAGAACCTGTGATATCCAATGAAATAATTCTAAGAGAGAAATTTATAGTGGTGAATTCTCACAGTAGGAAAACATAATGAGCACAAATATATAACCTAATGCTGCACCTCAAGCTCTGAGAAAAGCAAGAGCAGGCCAAGCACAAAACTCATACAAGGTAGGAAATTACATAGCTCAGAGCACAAATTAATGAAATTGAGACTAAGAAAACAAAATAAAGAATGAATCAAAGATTTGGTTCTTTGAAAGATTAAAAAAATTGATAAACTGCTAGTCAATCTTATCAAAGGAAAGTAGAAAAGCTCAAATTCATGCAATGAGGAATGAAAAAGCTGAAATCACTACAGATCTTGTGGAAATTCAGAAGATCATCACTACCTCCTTTGAAAATCTTCACTCTTAGTTAGGGATTTAGCTCAGTGGCATAAGCACCTGCCTGGCAAGCACAAAGTCATGTGTTCAATCCCTGGTATCAAAGGAAAAAAATCTATAGAGAATGGAAAACACAGAAAAATGGACAAATTTCTAGATACATATGACTTACCAAAACTGAATCAGGAAGTTATAAAAATTCTAAGTAGCCCAATACCAGCTAATGAAATTGAAAACCTAATTAAAAACTTATCAGAAAAGACATGCCCAGGCTCTGATAGATTCACAGCTAAATTCTCCAAGACATTCAGAAAATATTTAATGCCAATACACTTCAACGTTTTTAATGAAATTGAAAGGGAAGCAATAGTCCCTTACTCATTCTTGGAGGCAAGTATTACCCCAATATCAAAAGCAGAGTAAGACCTAACCAAAAGAGAGAACTATAGGCCAATATCCCTAATGAACATAGATGAAAAATCCTCAATAAAATATTGGCAAACAGAATGCAGTGAATCATCAAGATTATACAACATGACCAAGTGTGACTCATTCCAGAAATGAAGGATGGTCCAGCATACACAAATCAATAAATGCAATACAGCATATCAACAGAGACAATGACAAAAATCATATGATGATCTCAATAGATGCAAAAAAGAAAAAGCTTTTGATAAAGTCCAACACTCATTCAGAAACAAACCCTACAGAAAATTGTAACAGATGATCTTTACCTCAAACTGATAGTTATCTACAACAAATCAATAGTCAGCATCATATTAAATGGAAAAATCTGAAAGCTTTCCCTTTAATATCAGTAACAGGATAAGGATGTTCATAATCATCACTCCCATTTTATGTATTTCTGGAAATAGTAGAGCAATTAGGCAAGAGAAAGAAATAAAAGGAATAAAACATGAAAGGAAGAATTTAAATTATCATTACTTACAGATGAAGTTATACTCTACATGGAAGACCCCAAAAACTCCACCAAAATTGTCTAGATTTAATGAGTAAATTCTGTAGCATAGCTGGATAAAAAGGTAACACTCAAAAATTATTAGCTTTCCTATATACAAACAACAAACTCACTGAAAAAAAATTAGGAAAAAAAAAACACCTTTCACAATAGCATCCCCCCCAAAAAAGGAAAAGAAATACTTAGGAATCAATCTAACAAAGCAAGTAAAAGATCTGTATGTTAGAAATAATAGTACTGTGAAAAAGGAGATTGAAGAGGATATCAGAAAATTGAAAGATATCACTTGATCATGGTTAGAAGAACCAACATTGTGAAAATGTCCATACTCCCAAAACTGTAATACATATTTAATGCATCCCTGATCAAGATATCTTTAGCATACCTCATAGAACAAGAGAAAATATTCCTAAAACTCATCTGGAACTAGATGAGACCTAGAATAGCAAAGGCAATCCTGGACAACAAAGACAAGGCAGGAGTCATCACAATTCCAAACCTGAAATTGTACTAAAAAGTTACTGTGATAAAATAAGCATGGCACAGGCTAAAAAGTAGACCTGAAGATCAATGGAACAGATTTAAAATGCAGAAACAACTGCAAACACACTCAGCCACCTTATCTGTGACAAAGGAGTCGAGCATGTTCACCTGAAGAAAGGAAGCTTGTTTAATCAATGGTGCTGGAAAAACTGATACTCTACATGCCAAAGACTAAAGCTAGGTTGACGTCAATCACCATGCACTAAAGTCCAAATGGGTCAAAGATCTAAATATTAAAACACAAATAATAAACCTACTGGAAAAGAAAATAGGTAGAAATGTTGGAGACATTCGTGTAGGAAGGGAGTTCATGAACAAAACCCAAACTGCATGAGAAATACTTCACAGAATCAGCAACTGGGATCCCATCAAAACGCTTTTGCACATCAAAGGAAATCAACAATATGAAAAGACAACTGACAGAGTGGGAAAAAAAAATAACCAGTGATGCCTCAGACAAAGGACTTTA